>SEYY01004751.1:0-35000 GCA_009176605.1 Armadillidium nasatum
TCCAGTTTCTTTTTGAAAGTTCTCATAAGACATGTACTACATCAGTCTTGAGAATTAAAAGATTGAGTGAGTAGATGCAATTCCTTACCATAAAAAAAAAAAAAAAAATTAGAATTATTTTTAAACAGCTTGACAACAGAATTTATAAGAGATTGTAATTTCTAAAATTAATTTGTCATGCATTATTATTAACCATTTTGGCATGTCATCTTAAGCTTATTAACAAGAAATTTTGATATTCATATTATGGAATGCCATAACTTAAATAATTTTCTAGAAACTTTGGATAGTAGAGTGGAAAAAAGATTTTTATATTTCTTCCTTTAATGTTTTTTTCATTTTGTATATAATTATTATTTTTTTGTTTTCTTTACTCTCTTTCATTTGTTAATATTTTACTTCATTAGTGTACTATTAATAGTTTTTGGGTTTAATGAAAGATGCAGTTAAACAAGTATTTCTAAGAACATTTAGGATCAGTTACTCAGATCTGTTAGTCAATTATTCAAATGAGATTAAGTAGTGAAGCTGTGTTTTCATCTTGGGATAATTTATGATTGTGAATTTTACATGTTTAAATGCACTGATTGTGAAGAATTCATTAATATTTTTGATTGACACTTAATACTCTTTCTTTATAAATTTCTTGTTCTTTAGTAAACCAACTTTTATAGATTGAATCTAATGGTTCATCAAAGACTTGACAGGTTAATGTGGGGAACAGTATGGGTTTTGTGTTTATGAATTCAGTTTCAAAATGATTGTTCTTTTATTTACTTCTGAAAACAAATGATGAATTAAGCCTAGTTTAGACAGAAAACCCTAATGTCATGAACTACATAATTTATACTATTTGTTAATATCTCCAGCCTGGTAAAGCAAATCATAAAATTATCCTTGTTACTTAGTTTGGATGAACTTCTAAATTCAAGAACCTTTCACTAATGACTTAAAACTGTGTAAGCTTTTATGTTGCTGAAGTGCTCTTTAGCCAATAATTTTCTGCAGTTTTATCAATTTAGACATAATTTCAGTTGAGCTCAGCTATAGCTCATTTCCTAAATGAAATGACTTTAAAATTGTAAACTTCTTGCCAACTTGGATATTAGATAAGTAAGAATAAGCTTCATAATAACTATTTTATTACTGCAAATCTTTTCCCAAAACCTAGTTACTTTGCTTGTTAAAATATGCCAAAACTACATCTAGTTCAAAATGAGGAGAAATTTCTTTTGTTTTAATATCAGATCATTTAATAGAGAAGAGACGTTTTATATGGTAGAATGCCATAATGCTATAATTTAAAAAAAATTCCCTTATGTATATCTTATGAAGTATATAATTAGTGTGAATTAGGTTAGTTTGTTAATACTCTCTTCCCAGGTGTAGCCATTTTAATAGATTGTGTTATTCTTATAATCTTAAATTGATTGAAATTATAAAGGGAGGTTTTACCATTTAAAGAATCTTAGAACTTTAATAAACGGGAAAATATTCTTGATAGAAAAACTGTAGTTTATTTAGGAATGTCTTTGCAGTTAAGATGAACACAATTGAATTATTTGAATATTCTTTTAGTAATGTATCATCTTAAAACACTTGCCTATAAATGTGACAGTCTTCATGGTTACATTAATTTCTTCAATTTGCATCAGTCAGATGATATTTGTACCAGTATATGCTAATAGTTCTGTATATAGTTGATTTGTTTCACTTTTTTTCTGCAGGAGATAGTCAGTAAAGTTCAGAATAATTACTTTTGGTTTTAAGGCTTTAAATGTTGAAGAAAATTTGTATTTGTTTCTAGTCACAGTGGTTCACAGCAAATTTAGCTTGTTTTATAGGTTAAGGATTTTTGGTAATATTTGTTATTGAAACTGTTATCACTATTATTAAACTGTTACTGAACTCTTCATTTATAACTTATATGAAGAAACAACCTTAGTGAAAGTCTTTTTGCATAACAGTATTTATAATAAAAAAATTTCTTCAGAATGATTGATTTATACTGTAAAACTAAAACAATAATTAAATCTTCATAAAGTCTTTTAATATATCTTATTTTTTTATTTAAGCAGTAACAGTTAACTTTAATTGAAATGTGTATTTTACTTATGTTTTACTTGTATGTGATATTTAGCATTGTTTGAATGATAAATTATTTCTTTAAGTTTATATAATAAATTGTTTCTTAACTCTCTAAATGTTTTTGTGTGTATAATAGTATTGAAGGAAATGATGAATAAACTTTATTTGAATAGTTTTATATTTTTTTAAATGCATTTGATGGCACTATTTTTTATAACTTGAAAAGTTTGCTTTAAAAAGTACCAGCAAATGTTTAGGCTTTTTGAGATATATATATATATATATATATATATATATATATATATATATATATATATATATATATATATATATATATATATATATATATATATATATATATATATATATATATATATATATATATATATATATATATATATATATATATATATATATATATATATATATATATATATATATATATATATATATATATATATATATATATATATATATATATATATATATATATATATATATATATAATATATAGGGTCAGAGGAGGAGAATTATTTGAACATATCAGTCATAAGGAGCGTCTTTCAGAAGAAGAAGCTTCACTTTTTGTTAAACAAATTCTGGAAGGCGTCAAACATATGCATTCACTCTCTGTAGTTCATCTTGACCTTAAGGTAAATTTTAGAAAACTTTTATAAACAAAAGAGGGACGTAACAAGGATGGTAATTATAGATTAATAATTTCCGTGTTCCAGCGTTTCATTTTAATATGTTAGAAAGAAATTATTAGCTATGACTTAGAAAGAAATGAATTTCCCTTCACTTAACTGTGACCATGTTAAGGTAGGAATTATAGTTTGACTGACGTCCTTCTGATGGCTAAGCAATAGAAGGATAAACCTTTTGCACCTAAGATTGATTTACAAACTTGTAGTAGCAGATATTTCTTCTTTAATTTTGGATTTTTTAAAAAAATTTTTTGTCAAGATAAATTAAGCATAAATTTGAAATCTACAAAGTACTTGTACTTTTTTTGCTCTTGTGACACTCTGTGTATATTTTTGGGAGATAAAACTATTTTTGTTTGCTGTTTCATATTTGAGATATTTTATCTGATTTAAATCTTAAAAATTTCGGAATTGAAAACCAGGTTTCTCAACTGGGAATCCTAGTCAGTAAAAAAGTTCGATTCTAACAGAGTACAAATTTATGAAAGCAGTTAATAAGATGCATTTTTTGATTTTATATTTAATATTTACTAAAGCTGCGTTTGACTTTAGTTTTTTCTTGTCTTCGGTAAATGTTTACAATTTGATTGAAATGAAGGGAAAAAAATGTATAGGTACAACTATTAGACTAATGGTGTAACAAAGAAAACTAAAAAAAATTATTTTGATTTCAATTGTTATCATTATTCATATAAGTACATACAATGCATGAACTCGGGGTCGAGTTGGATACTTTATGTACAAGTTACCTAGCCCTGACTATAACTAAGTATAAAAATTTACTAAGTACTATGAAATTTATTTACAACTCTAGTTCGAACTCCACCATTTTAAAATACTTGACTCTGGCTCCATCAATTAAAACTTCTTGCAATCCCACTCAGGTTCTGGACTCTTATTTAATATATAATTTGTTTTGCTTCGACTATGGCTCCACGCAAAACTGTGCATACCTAACACCGCAACCCTCGTCGATAACATTAAGTTATCTTACTTTATTGTTTCATTATCCATTAATTTTTAATTTTCTGTTATTTTGTGATGTTTCAAATAGGGTTGCACAGGCTTTAAAATTTACCTCTCATGAAGGTTTATTTCTTGAGTTTTTAAGTAATAATTGGATGGAGAATTGTAATCTGGGAATTTCTTTTGTTTTTTTTTTATCCCTGTTATTTTAATAGATCTTTTTGATCTCTATGAGTTTTTGTGCAAAAATGCTTTTAAAGTATTAATTCTTATTCTAATAATTTGATGATTTTAAAGACTTCTTCATTTCATGTCGATAACACTTTTCTTTTTTATTCCAGCCTGAAAACGTTTTGTTACTAAGTCGGAATCATCATCATATTAAATTAATTGATTTTGGTCTTTCAAGAAAAGTTAAATCGGAGGAAGATATTCGGGAAATGTTGGGTTTGTGTTCAGTAGTTTTTTTATATATTTTCAAAATATTTTTATTTACAATTTATATTTTTGTTTTTGCTAATTGTACTTAGTGGTAATTTAATTAATTGATATATTGTATTTTGAAAATTTTTGTTGGTACCAGATTTATTAAGTAGATTTAAAATTAGTTTGGAGTATTAGTTATAGTCTTTGTTTTTATTTATTTAATTGTAATAGTTTTTTATTCTCAAAGGAAAGAGGGAATTATTATTATTATTATTATTATTATTATTATTATTATTATTATTATTATTATTATTGGACTCACCGACCCATCGGTTATGACTGCACTTATTGACGAAGTGTCCCTTTGCCCTTATTTCTGACCTCTCTTGTTTTTTGTGGATCAAATCTTTACCTATCTCCGTTTTCCTATAGACGCCACGTTATCTTACACCTACAACAGGAACTGCCAACTTGGTTGTATCCTCCCCCACAGGTTTGTTGGCCGTCTATGTCAGTTTTGAAAGCCGACCACCACCCAGCCCTCCTTAAGCCGACTTCTCCGCTTACCTCGGCTCGCGCGGGGTCATTTACGGTTTTCGCAGACGGCTCTTTAACCACTGATGGAGTGGGTGCTTCGGCTGTGTTCACGGACCGTACCCTGTCGCATATTTTCATTCTGTTCCTCGATATTCACTGCAGACTTGGGACCATTTTACTGGCTATCCCAAGGATATCTACCCTCAATACAGACCAATTGTACACTATTTTTTCTGACTCCAAAAGCACACTTCTTTTGGTTCAGAATTGCTCTTCCAGAAACTCTTTGTTTTTTAACCATCCAACAATACCTTCCCTTTTTCCACACTCGAAAGAAATTACTGTCGTGTTGCTGGGTCTCATCCCGACAATTGATTATTGTGCCATCCTTAGGAAAAGCTTTAACACCTCCTGGCAAAAATGTTGGATGGATGACGTTCGTAGAGTCAAGGTTTGTAGTGTGAAACCCTTCTTTGGTGAGTGGTCTTTCGCGTACCGTCAACGTCGTCTTAGGGAGGTTATCTTGGCCCGATTGCGCACTGGTCACGGTCACTATATGTCAAGAGAGTCCCCCCCCCGATCTGCCAGTTTTGTCATTCACATGCCTCTCTTTCTGTTCACCATATCCTTAACTGCCATCTTAAATATATAATTTTATTCCTTACCTACCATCTTCTTTGAGGACCATTTTATCGTAATCGTCGGACCCTATTTTTGCCTTCATGCGGAATTTCAACCTCCTCTTTAAAATTTAACGTGCCTATGTTGACAACTACCCTTTAGTCTAGATGTCGTTCCCAGTGTTGGACCTCCAGCCCGATATTGCCGCTTTCCAGTGAGCAATAATGGCACCTGTACAAGTGAAAAAAAAAAAAAAATTATTATTATTATTCAATGAATTCACATATATGGAGTTATCATCATCATTGTATTATTATCATAAAATCACAAGTCATAACTGAAAACATTTGGATTGAACCTTTTTTTTTTTAAATTTATTTGCAATAGTCCTTAAAATTTTACATTTTAAAATTTTTTTTTTTAGATATAGAAATGTTTTTAATTTTTGTTGAAATAATTCAAAAGTTCTTATACATATCGTTTTTAAAGATTTTCGTTGAAAAAGCTTTTACAGAATTGTTAAACCCTTCAACTCTCTTTGAGACAGAGTTTAGTATTTTTTTTTTTTTTAAAAAAAAATGATTTGCAATATTCCTAATTTAAATTCTTTGTTAGCTCGAGGTTATTTATTGCTTTCTGAGATTTTAATGCAAAACCCAATCATATTTTAATATTTAACTGAGTTATGCGATCAGAAACGGTAAATTTTGGTGGATCAGAAATGAAATGTGGCTTGAAAGTCTTCTGGAAATGGAATCTGAGCCGGAGTCTTGTTTGAAAATAGTATTGAACATAAATAATTGAAATTGTAACCATTATCAGAAACGCATGTTCCTGAATAGTCAAAATCATTTGATTATAAATAAGTTGAATCAATCAAAATTGGAATGGCATGACTTTAAATAATCAGAATCGCAGGATTCTAAATAATTGGAATTAGAATTAAAATTGGAATTACATTATCCTAAATAATTAATAGAAATCAGTATCACATGATTCTAGTTAATTGGAATTATAATTGAAATTGGAATCGCGTGATCCTAAATAATTAGAATCAGAATCAGAAGTGGATAATCATATTACCATTTCCATAGTCCTGTTAATACATTCTTTTACACATTCTTGAATTATTATTTTTTTTTTTAGGTTATTTAAAAGTATCACCGGAAACTGCTATGGATAAAGTAAAGTTAGTTTTAACTTTATTTTAACATCAATTAACATCTGAATGCCTATGATCTGTGTCCGGTGTTTATAGGTTTGAAATACTTTAATTATAATTTTTTAATATCTATTAATAAGAAAAAAAGCAGGATTAGGTAGTTGTTAGTTTTTATCGATATAAAAAAAAAAAAAAAAAAATAATAATAATAAAAAAAAAAAAAAGTCTGCGTTCTACGGCAAGATTCTGTAGAGATTTTGAAGATTTTATAAGTGAAGTGTGTCCTGAATCTAGATCTTTAAATCTTGATTTGGCAATCTTTAAGTTTTCTCTGCTGTGAGATTTGCATTCTCAAATTTCAGTCTTAGTTCTTGGAGTAGCAATTCTGAATTACGTGATGTAAACAAGCATCGGAGATCTTACCCAAGGCCTTCTTTTAGAATGAGTTTGTTTTGCCCTTATGTTAAGACATTTTGTGAACACCTTACTTTTATTTATACACAAATTATAACGTTATTATTTTAGTAATTTCTAATTGTTAATAAGTTTTAAATGAAGTAAATTAATTTAACTTTTTTTGTTGTTGGTCAAAGTTTTTGTAACATAAAGTATAAAACTATAAACTTAGGCATTCAGATGTTAATTGATGTTAAAATAAAGTTAAAACTAACTTTACTTTATCCATAGCAGTTTCCGGTGATACTTTTAAAAAAAACAAAAAAAAAATTCAAGAATTGTAAAAGAATGTATTAACAGGACTATGGAAATGGTCTTCTGATTCTGATTATAATTATATAGGATACGCGATTCTAATTTCAATTATAATTCCAATTAACTAGAATCATGTGATACTGATTTCTATTAATTATTTAGGATAATGTAATTCCAATTTTAATTCTAATTCCAATTATTTAGAATCCTGCGATTCTGATTATTTAAAGTCATGCCATTCCAATTTTGATTGATTCAACTTATTTATAATCAAATGATTTTGACTATTCAGGAACATGCGTTTCTGATAATGGTTACAATTTCAATTATTTATGTTCAATACTATTTTCAAACAAGACTCCGGCTCAGATTCCATTTCCAGAAGACTTTCAAGCCACATTTCATTTCTGATCCACCAAAATTTACCGTTTCTGATCGCATAACTCAGTTAAATATTAAAATATGATTGGGTTTTGCATTAAAATCTCAGAAAGCAATAAATAACCTCGAGCTAACAAAGAATTTAAATTAGGAATATTTCATTTTTTTTAAAAAAAAAAATACTAAACTCTGTCTCAAAGAGAGTTAAAAGGTTTAACAATTCTGTAAAAGCTTTTTCACGAAAATCTTTAAAGCGACATGTATAAGAACTTTTGAATTGTTTCAACAAAAATTAAAAACATTTCTATATCTAAAAAAAAAAAATTTAAAATGTAAAATTTTAAAAACTATTAAATTTAAAAAAGGTTCAATCCAAATGTTTTCAGTTATGACTTGTGATTTTATGATAATAATACAATGATGATGATAACTCCATATATGTGAATTCATTGAATAATAATAATAATAATTTTTTTTTTTTTTTTCACTTGTACAGGTACCGTTATTGCTCATTGGGAAAGCGGCAATATCGGGCTGGAGGTCCAACACCGGGAACGACATCTAGACTAAAGGGTAGTTGTCAACATAGGCACGTTAAATTTTAAAGAGGAGGTTGAAATTCCGCATGAAGGCAAAAATAGGGTCCGACGATTACGATAAAATGGTCCTCAAAGAAGATGGTAGGTAAGGCATGAAATTATATATTTAAGATGGCAGTTAAGGATATGATGAACAGAAAGAGAGGCATGTGAATGACAAAACTGGCAGATAGGGGGGGGGGACCTCCCTCGACATATAGTGACCGTGACCAATGCGAAATCGGGCCAAGATAACCTCCCTAAGACGACGTTGACGGTAAGGGAAAGACCACTCACCAAAGAAGGGTTTCACACTACAAACCTTGACTACGAACGTCATCCATCTAACATTCTTGCCAGGAGGTGTTAAAGCTTTTCCTAAGGATGGCACAATAATCAGTAATTTCTTTCCAGTTTGAAATAAGAAAAAGTACTGTTGGATGGTTAAAAAACAAAGGGTTTTGGAAGAGCAGTTCTGAACCAAAAGAAGTGGCTTTTGGAGTCAGAAAAAATAGTGTACAATTGGTCTGTATTGAGGGTAGATATCCTTGGGATAGCCAGTAAAATGGTCCCAACTCTGCAGTGAATATCGAGGAACAGAATGAAAATATGCGACAGGGTACGGTCCGTGAACACAGCCGAAGCACCCACTCCATCAGTGGTTAAAGAGCCGTCTGCGAAAACCGTAAATGACCCCGCGCGGAGAAGTCAGCTTTAAGGAGGACTGGGTGGTGGTCGGCTTTCAAAACTGACATAGACGGCCAACAAACCTGTGGGGGAGGATACAACCAAGTTGGCAGTTTCCGTTGTAGGTGTAAGATAACGTGGCGAAAAACGGAGATAGGTAAAGATTTGATCCACAAAAAACAAGAGAGGTCAGAAATAAGGGCAAAGGGACACTTCGTCAATAAGTGGAGTCATAACCGATGGGTCGGTGGGTCCAATTAATAATAATAATAATAATAATTAATAATTAATAATAAATAATAATAATTCCCTCTTTCCTTTGAGAATAAAAAACTATTACAATTAAATAAATAAAAACAAAGACTATAACTAAATACTACAAACTAATTTTAAATCTACTTAATAAATCTGGTACCAACAAAAATTTTCAAAATACAGTATATATCAATTAATTAAATTACCACTAAGTACAATTAGCAAAAACAAAAATATAAAATGTAAATAAAAATTTTGAAAAAATAAAAAAACTACTGAACACAAACCCAACATTTCCCGAATATCTTCCTCCGATTTAACTTTTCTTGAAAGACCAAAATCAATTAATTTAATATGATGATGATTCCGACTTAGTAACAAAACGTTTTCAGGCTGGAATAAAAAAGAAAAGTGTTATCGACATGAAATGAAGAAGTCTTTAAAATCATCAAATTATTAGAATAAGAATTAATACTTTAAAAGCATTTTTGCACAAAAACTCATAGAGATCAAAAAGATCTATTAAAATAACAGGGATAAAAAAAAAACAAAAGAAATTCCCAGATTACAATTCTCCATCCAATTATTACTTAAAAACTCAAGAAATAAACCTTCATGAGAGGTAAATTTTAAAGCCTGTGCAACCCTATTTGAAACATCACAAAATAACAGAAAATTAAAAATTAATGGATAATGAAACAATAAAGTAAGATAACTTAATGTTATCGACGAGGGTTGCGGTGTTAGGTATGCACAGTTTTGCGTGGAGCCATAGTCGAAGCAAAACAAATTATATATTAAATAAGAGTCCAGAACCTGAGTGGGATTGCAAGAAGTTTTAATTGATGGAGCCAGAGTCAAGTATTTTAAAATGGTGGAGTTCGAACTAGAGTTGTAAATAAATTTCATAGTACTTAGTAAATTTTTATACTTAGTTATAGTCAGGGCTAGGTAACTTGTACATAAAGTATCCAACTCGACCCCGAGTTCATGCATTGTATGTACTTATATGAATAATGATAACAATTGAAATCAAAATAATTTTTTTTAGTTTTCTTTGTTACACCATTAGTCTAATAGTTGTACCTATACATTTTTTTCCCTTCATTTCAATCAAATTGTAAACATTTACCGAAGACAAGAAAAAACTAAAGTCAAACGCAGCTTTAGTAAATATTAAATATAAAATCAAAAAATGCATCTTATTAACTGCTTTCATAAATTTGTACTCTGTTAGAATCGAACTTTTTTACTGACTAGGATTCCCAGTTGAGAAACCTGGTTTTCAATTCCGAAATTTTTAAGATTTAAATCAGATAAAATATCTCAAATATGAAACAGCAAACAAAAATAGTTTTATCTCCCAAAAATATACACAGAGTGTCACAAGAGCAAAAAAAGTACAAGTACTTTGTAGATTTCAAATTTATGCTTAATTTATCTTGACAAAAAATTTTTTTAAAAAAAATCCAAAATTAAAGAAGAAATATCTGCTACTACAAGTTTGTAAATCAATCTTAGGTGCAAAAGGTTTATCCTTCTATTGCTTAGCCATCAGAAGGACGTCAGTCAAACTATAATTCCTACCTTAACATGGTCACAGTTAAGTGAAGGGAAATTCATTTCTTTCTAAGTCATAGCTAATAATTTCTTTCTAACATATTAAAATGAAACGCTGGAACACGGAAATTATTAATCTATAATTACCATCCTTGTTACGTCCCTCTTTTGTTTATAAAAGTTTTCTAAAATTTACCTTAAGGTCAAGATGAACTACAGAGAGTGAATGCATATGTTTGACGCCTTCCAGAATTTGTTTAACAAAAAGTGAAGCTTCTTCTTCTGAAAGACGCTCCTTATGACTGATATGTTCAAATAATTCTCCTCCTCTGACCCTTTATATATATATATATATATATATATATATATATATATATATATATATATATATATATATATATATATATATATATATATATATATATATATATATATATATATATATATATATATATATATATATATATATATATATATATATATATATATATATATATATATATATATATATATATATATATATATATATATATATATATATATATATATATATATATATATATATATATATATATATATATATATTAATATCTATATATATATATGCCTAAACATTTGCTGGTACTTTTTAAAGCAAACTTTTCAAGTTATAAAAAATAGTGCCATCAAATGCATTTAAAAAAATATAAAACTATTCAAATAAAGTTTATTCATCATTTCCTTCAATACTATTATACACACAAAAACATTTAGAGAGTTAAGAAACAATTTATTATATAAACTTAAAGAAATAATTTATCATTCAAACAATGCTAAATATCACATACAAGTAAAACATAAGTAAAATACACATTTCAATTAAAGTTAACTGTTACTGCTTAAATAAAAAAAATAAGATATATTAAAAGACTTTATGAAGATTTAATTATTGTTTTAGTTTTACAGTATAAATCAATCATTCTGAAGAAATTTTTTTATTATAAATACTGTTATGCAAAAAGACTTTCACTAAGGTTGTTTCTTCATATAAGTTATAAATGAAGAGTTCAGTAACAGTTTAATAATAGTGATAACAGTTTCAATAACAAATATTACCAAAAATCCTTAACCTATAAAACAAGCTAAATTTGCTGTGAACCACTGTGACTAGAAACAAATACAAATTTTCTTCAACATTTAAAGCCTTAAAACCAAAAGTAATTATTCTGAACTTTACTGACTATCTCCTGCAGAAAAAAAGTGAAACAAATCAACTATATACAGAACTATTAGCATATACTGGTACAAATATCATCTGACTGATGCAAATTGAAGAAATTAATGTAACCATGAAGACTGTCACATTTATAGGCAAGTGTTTTAAGATGATACATTACTAAAAGAATATTCAAATAATTCAATTGTGTTCATCTTAACTGCAAAGACATTCCTAAATAAACTACAGTTTTTTCTATCAAGAATATTTTCCCGTTTATTAAAGTTCTAAGATTCTTTAAATGGTAAAACCTCTCTTTATAATTTCAATCAATTTAAGATTATAAGAATAACACAATCTATTAAAATGGCTACACCTGGGAAGAGAGTATTAACAAACTAACCTAATTCACACTAATTATATACTTCATAAGATATACATAAGGGAATTTTTTTTAAATTATAGCGTTATGGCATTCTACCATATAAAACGTCTCTTCTCTATTAAATGATCTGATATTAAAACAAAAGAAATTTCCCCTCATTTTGAACTAGATGTAGTTTTGGCATATTTTAACAAGCAAAGTAACTAGGTTTTGGGAAAAGATTTGCAGTAATAAAATAGTTATTATGAAGCTTATTCTTACTTATCTAATATCCAAGTTGGCAAGAAGTTTACAATTTTAAAGTCATTTCATTTAGGAAATGAGCTATAGCTGAGCTCAACTGAAATTATGTCTAAATTGATAAAACTGCAGAAAATTATTGGCTAAAGAGCACTTCAGCAACATAAAAGCTTACACAGTTTTAAGTCATTAGTGAAAGGTTCTTGAATTTAGAAGTTCATCCAAACTAAGTAACAAGGATAATTTTATGATTTGCTTTACCAGGCTGGAGATATTAACAAATAGTATAAATTATGTAGTTCATGACATTAGGGTTTTCTGTCTAAACTAGGCTTAATTCATCATTTGTTTTCAGAAGTAAATAAAAGAACAATCATTTTGAAACTGAATTCATAAACACAAAACCCATACTGTTCCCCACATTAACCTGTCAAGTCTTTGATGAACCATTAGATTCAATCTATAAAAGTTGGTTTACTAAAGAACAAGAAATTTATAAAGAAAGAGTATTAAGTGTCAATCAAAAATATTAATGAATTATTCACAATCAGTGCATTTAATCATGTAAAATTCACCATAAATTATCCCAAGATGAAAACACAGCTTCACTACTTAATCTCATTTGAATAATTGACTAACAGATCTGAGTAACTGATCCTAAATGTTCTTAGAATTACTTGTTTAACTGCATCTTTCATTAAACCCAAAAACTATTAATAGTACACTAATGAAGTAAAATATTAACAAATGAAAGAGAGTAAAGAAAACAATAATAATAATTAAATACAAAATGAAAAAAACATTAAAGGAAGAAATATAAAAATCTTTTTTCCACTCTACTATCCAAAGTTTCTAGAAAATTATTTAAGTTATGGCATTCCATAATATGAATATCAAAATTTCTTGTTAATAAGCTTAAGATGACATGCCAAAATGGTTAATAATAATGCATGACAAATTAATTTTAGAAATTACAATCTCTTATAAATTGTGTTGTCAAGCTGTATAAAAAATAATCCTAAATTTTTTTTTTTTTTTTTTATGGTAAGGAATTGCATCTACTCACTCAATCTTTTAATTCTCAAGACTGATGTAGTACATGTCTTATGAGAACTTTCAAAAAGAAACTGGAAATAATGTTTAGTATTATTTTCTAGATCAAAGAGTTATTAATAATTTTTTTTATAAGAATATTCTTAATTTACAGTTATATATATATATATATATATATATAATATATATATATATATATATATATATATATATATATATATATATATATATATATATATATATATATATATATATATATATATATATATATATATATATATATATATATATATATATATATATAATATATATATATATATATATATATATATATATATATATATATATATATATATATTATATATATATAATATATATATATATATCTTACAACTCCAGCACAAGTATAAAATTTTGTCCATTGTCAAATACTTGATGTAAGGATATTATGTTTGAATGAGAGCCAAGGTTTTGCAAGACTTCAACCTCTCGCAAAATCACAGGTACTGGAAGACCTCGCCTGGAAGACGTAGTTCTGCGTTTTTTTATAAATTTGGCAGCATATTCAGTTCGTGTAGATTTCTCTATGCATCTTCTCACTATTGCAAAATGCCCACTATTTAAAATAAATAAATAAATAAATAAATAAATATATAATATATATATATATATATATATATATATATATATATATATATATATATATATATTATATATATATATATATATATATATATATATATATATATATGGCTTTCTTCTAGTTCTCATGATACAGCTGGTGAACGTGCCTTCCTTTTCGCTATCCAAAACGACCTTGAGCAGTTGGTGGTGCAGCTCCCTACTCGTATCCCTGATCGTCTTGGAGATGAACCCAACGTTCTAGACCTTTTCTAACTTCTAATCCTTCTCCTTATACTGTTAAACTCTTTCCTCCTCTGGGTTCCTCCGATCATCTTCTTATCTCTGTATCCTCTCCTATCTCTTCAAGTCTTCCGCAGGAAAGACCCCCTTCTACGGAAAGGAAACGCTTGTGGCACTTCGGTTGCCGCAAGCTGGTCGGACTTGCGGTCGTACTTCTTTGATTTCCCGTGGAATGATTATTGCTTCCGTGGGAGGGGTCCCTCGGAGTGTGCAGAACGCATTACCGAGGTGATTCTCTCTGGCATGGAGGCATACATTCCATATTCTTTCCCTTCTACTAAACCTAATAAACCTTGGTTTAACTCTGCTTGTTTCTCGTGCTATCCGCCGCAGGGATGCTGCCTTTAGGGATTACCGTCGTCTTCAAACTCCTGAAACTCACGCTACTTATATTTCATCCCGGAATCGTGCAAAATCTATCCTTCGTAACACTAAAAACTCCTTTCTCCGTCGCAAATGCAATAATCTTTCTAGTTCCTCTTCTTCACGTTCTTTCTGGCATTTTGCAAAAAATGTCAACTCTAACTTTGCTTCTTCCTCTTCCCTCCTTTAATATCTTCCGTCGGCACAACTGCTGTTTTACCTTCTTCTAAAGCTGAACTCTTTGCTCAAACTTTTGCCTCTAATTCAACCTTAGACGATTCCGGAGCTATTCCTCCTCTTCAACCCCCTCTAACTCAATTATGCCTAAAATTATAATTTCTTCTAAAGATGTCATTTCTGCTCTCTCTGAGCTTAATACTAAGAAGGCGTACGGTCCTGATGGTATTCCTCCTGTGGTTCTCAAAACTTGTGCTTCCGAGCTTGCACCCTGCCTCGGTAAACTATTTCGTCTTTGTCTATCTACTTCAACCTTCCCTTCTTGCTGGAAACGTGCGCTCATTCAACCTGTGCCGAAGAAGGGGGACCCCTCTCAACCCTCCAACTACCGTCCTATTTCTTTGACCTCCGTTCTCTCTAAAGTTTTCGAATCTATCCTTAACAGGAAGATTTGGAAGCATCTCAATTCTTCTAATCTTATCTCTGATCGCCAGTATGGCTTTCGTAAGAAACGCTCTACAGGTGATCTTCTTTCCCTTCTCTCTGAATCTTGGTCCTCCGCTATTCGGCATTTCGGTGAATCTTTTGCTGTGGCGCTGGACATATCGAAAGCCTTCGATAGAGTCTGGCACAAAGCTTTGATTTCTAAACTTCCCTCTTTCGGTATCTATCCTTCTCTCTGTGATCTTCTCGCTAATTTCCTTTCCGGTCGTTCTATAGCAACTGTTGTAGACGGCCACCGTTCATCCTTTAAATCTATTAACAGTGGTGTTCCTCAGGTTTCTGTACTATCACCAACACTTTTTCTACTCTTCATTAATGACCTTCTCTCCATCACCTCATCTCCTATCCACTCCTATGCTGATGACTCCACCATTCATTATTCCTTCCATTTTGAAAAACGTCCCACCCAACAGCAGTTGATAGACTCGAGAGAAGGGTAGCCTTGGAAAAACTAACCTCTGATCTTTCCCGTATTTCAAATTGGGGCAGAGAAAACATGGTTGTTTTCAATGCCTCAAAAACTCAGTTCCTCCATCTTTCCACTCGACACAATCTTCCACACAACTATGATATCTTCTTCGAAAACACACAACTCAAGCCTTCATCTGTCCTTAATATTCTTGGTGTTTCTTTTTCTCGTGATCTTTCTTGGAAAGATCACATTACTTCTCTTTCTAAACAAGCTTCTAAGAGGTTGGGTGTTCTGAGGCGCCTTCAGAATTACTTCACGCCACCCAGTTGCTTGCTCTGTATAGGGGTGTTGTTCGTCCCTGTATGGAGTATGCTTCGCACATCTGGGGTGGTTCCACACATACAGCTCTCTTAGAGAAGGTGGAGTCAAGGGCATTTCGTCTCATCAACTCTCCTACTCTTACTAACTCTCTTCAATCTCTTTCTGCCCGTCGAATTGTTGCGTCACTCTCTCTTTACTATCGCTATTACAACAGACACTGCTCTTCTGAACTCTCTCGTTGCATACCTCCTCCATTGAGAAGAGCTCGTGCGACACGCCTTTCTACACATTCTCATCCTTTCTCTGTCCAACTCTCCGACCCAGACTTAACCGCTATGCTCAGTCTTACATCTACTCTACTGGTAAAGTCTGGAACACACTCCCTTCATCTGTTTTCCCAACTTCCTTTGACTTGCATACTTTCAAACGCCGTGTGTCTGGACACGTCGGCCACCATCGACCATGATTATAGACCTTTCCCAACTCCGGTGGAATTTGGTAGGCCTCCTGGCCTTTGCCCACCGGAGGAGACATAAAAAAAAAAAAAAAAAAAAAAAATATATACTATAGGATGGGGGGAAACTAACCAACCTCAAAAGTTTATTTTATGAAAATTATTTATATTCTCAATTTTGGATTTTTTTGGTAGCATAGTCTTAAAGTCTTCATATTACAATGTTTTGTAAAAAATAAATTTAATAAATGATAACTACAACTCAAAAAAATTTCCCCCTTTTTGGGTAAATTTTTGTCAAAATTTTAAATTTTTTCTAAAGTCTGCCCAAAAAAATAAAAAATAAAAATATTTAGTATGAAAAAATCCAACTAAGTGGAGTTAGAAAATATGAAAGGTAAGAGTTTGCATTTACAACAATTAAAATTATCTTGAAAGTTTAGAAAATAGTAATATTGTTAGGAAATGGGGAAAAAATATCAATTAAAAAATTTTCAATAACTTTCATATCTTTCAACCAATCTACATGAAATTTCAAAGGTTGTACAGTTGGGCAATATATATTTTATTTAAGACAATTTTTGTATATCCAAAGATTTTGATACTATGCGTAGGAAAATTTACATTTTTTAAAAAAATTTCCTTTGTCCAGCACTAAAATAGTTAGATATACAAGAAAAAAAATTTGAAAATAAAAAATTTTCAGACTATCATGTTGGTCAGTCTACTCTTCAGGCATTCAATTTTTAAACAGTTCAAAACATAAGGGACAGAGGAAGTGATCTTTAAGTAGATACAAAATGCTAATCTTGTTTAAAATTTCACTATTCATCCTAATAATCAATGAACTTATATTTATATATAAGTATATTTTTAGATATAAAGCAGGTCTTCAAACTAATTAAGAAAAAGTCTGAATATTTTTTATTTTTTTAATATTTTCAGATTTTCTGTTACAGCTTTTATTAAAATTAGGTGTATATTAACTGCATATTATAAGAATTCATAAAAATTATATTTTTATCAAATGATTTAAAAATAAATAACTTTTATAGAAAGTGAATAGTTAGAACTACATTTTATATATATTATATATATTATATATATATATATATATATATATATATATATATATATATATATATATATATATATATATATATATCCAAAGATGATTGGAACAGATGTGTAAAGAATAAAAAAGTTAGTTTATTTTACCTCTCCTTCCCTCAATGATGATGGTTGGTACAACCATTTGTCTGCTGTTTTTATATTACCAACAAAACCTTCACGCTTTTCTTTCAAATACTTCCAAAAGCTCTAAGAACTTCAAAAATTTACATGAGAATCTTATTCACAGAGATTTATCAAACTTTTCATCCTTTTTTATCAAGATTATACATCACATCTTCATTCATTTGTTCTTAGCTTCTCCCCACCAACAAATTCAAATTCTTTAACACGGTTGAAAGTTAATATTTGTACTATTATTTTACTATAAGATTTTAACAAGAACAGTTTCTATTCTAGCTACTTTTAGGCTTAGGTGGAGATTGTTTCTGAGTTTCGATATTTTTTATATCGATATTTTTTTGTCGATATTTCATTATAATCGATATTTTCCTGCCTATAATTAGCCCTAGGCTACTATATCGTGCAAACGTTCTTGTGTACGTTAGGTCTCTTTTACGGCAAATTCTTGTGTAGGTTAGGCCTCTTTTTACGGCAATTTCGGTAGTTCAGGTTATGATAAGTCGAATTAGGTTCTGCTAGAAAAGTAAGTAATAATAATTGTGTCTATGTCTAGTAATAGTACCTCGTACCTCTGACAACTCTCTTGTTTACGATAGGCTTCTCCGATATTTTCGATTTTCGATATTTTTTAACAATCGAAACTCAGAAACAATCTCCACCTTTACCCTACTTTTAATATTTAATTAAATATTATCACACAATAATTTTAAAAACCAAAAAAATAAAATAAAATAATGATTTATAAATTTCTTAACTTTAAACGTAATTTAATACAAATTAATATAGGCCTGTTTCAGGTATACTAACAATTAAAGGAATTAAATATAGTGATATATTAACTATTATATGATGAATATCTAATGATAACAGAAAAGAAAAAAAAAAAAAAAGCAAGCAATCTTTATATGAATTATCTGATTATATTGGCTATATTTTATTACAATTTATAATATACTGAATTACATAAGCTATTTTAAAATATTATAAGCTACTTTATTTTTCAGGCTTATATAGATTTAAGAATGGTTCATTTTTTCTCTGTATATTATAATTACAAATAAAGAAAAAATTAATTAAGCTATTTAAAAAACTGAAATTGATTATAATAACTGAAAAAAGCAGAAAAAAGTAAAGGAATAAATGAGTTGTTAACAATATAAATGTTATTCTTTTTAAATATTTAATACCCAAGTTTAATGTTATTTATTGTGCATAACTTAAATAACTTATTTCTTTGAAAAGGGAAAAGGTAACTAAATAAAACTTGTTTTAACTATATATATATATATATATATATATATATATATATATATATATATATATATATATATATATATAATATATATATATATATATATATACTCAGCCATATTTACTTGAATTATGTTTCATATTCATTTTATACACATACTTCATGAATTACTGAAAAACTTGGATAAATATAAGCATTCACTACTTGTAAGAAATAATTTTACTTAATTTTTCTCCACACAGAATAGTAGATGCTCGAAGCTAACAAAATGCATTCCATCACCTTTGAGGCACCATCACCATATGAAAATGGTGCCTTAAAGCATGAACAGGTCTATATAGCATACTCAGGAATGCTCTACAACAGTAACCAAAAAAAAATGTCATTTATCTGTTAACCTTTTTTTTTTTTTTTTTTTTTTCAAGTTTTGGTGTATTCAGAAAACTTAGTAAAATTTGAGGTGAGGCACTAGTTTAATAGTAACCAATTGGGTTCCCTTACAATTTAATAAAATAAAAATTATTAAAATAAATGCTTTTCCACCACTTGAAAAGCCTTGTCATAACTGACATACAATATCTTTTAGCAATATATACATTTGCCATATTAGGCTATGTATTTGCAATTAGTTGTCAGTTTAAGTTTAATATAAAGGTCTAATAAGAGTACACAATATTCTTGTAGGTGACCTACCTGCCAATTTGTTCGTATATTTCATACAATTCATCAATTGGTTTCGTTATGATTTGCAAATTCTGGTTCTCCATTTTTCCATTTTAACCACATGTAATTTGTTAACCTATAAAAAACTGAAAAAAATATATATCAATACTGTTAAGTTTCGTTCAAAAATCTTTTTACTCTAGCATAAAACCCAAACAATATACGGAAAAGAAAAACAATAATTTCCATTTCTTGAATTTACAAATTTTTCCCGTACTTAAAGTATTGGGGGACCTTGAATAGATTCCAAGCTATCCTACAACGTTTTTTATTTAATTTTTTACCTTTATTTATTTATTTATTTGGTATTTTATTTGGTAAATGTCTTTCGCGGTGGTCGCTCTTTTTTATAGTATATCCATACTACGAAGACGAATTCATATGAAATAATTTTTTTTAGGTTAATTGAACCGCGGAAAACGATTTTGTAAAACAAAATTTTCACGGTTTTCTTTTTCTTTTTTTCACCCAATTTTCAAGTTTCATTATTTAAAATTCATCATAAAAATCATTCTCTCCTTTAAGAAATGCACACATCTTCATTAAATTATAAAAATATTATCTTAAAGGTTTTTCTGCTTCATGTGAATTTATAAATTTAATATTGTTGACTTTTAAAAGAATTTAGTAATTGTATTAATGTTAATGGTAGTTTTGCATATACTTTTCTTTTAATGTTTGAAAGATCCACAACTGGTTCAGTGTTACAAGAAGTTTGGAAAACGGAATAAGTTTATATATATATATATATATATATATATATATATATATATATATATATATATATATATATATATATATATATATATATATATATATATATATATATATTATATATATATATATATATATATATATATATATATATATATATATATATATATATATATATATATATATATATATATATATATATATATATATATATATATATATATATATATATATATATATATATATATATATATATATATATATATATATATATATATATTATATATATATATATATATATATATATATATATATATATATATATATATATATATATATATATATATATATATATATATATATATATATATATATATATATATATATATATATATATATATAATATTTTTAGAAAATGAAAATTAGTAGCTACAATAAGTTGGCCCTTTAGTGTGGCAACTTCAGTATAATATGTGATTTGGGAATATTACTGAAAGTTCAAGTAATGAAAAATTTAGGCAAACTAATAAAAATAATTAATACGGACATAAATAAGTACAACAGGAAAAACAGAAACACTAAGAAGTAACATAAAACTATTAGACTTTTCCATCATATCGTCCATGCTAATGCAATTTAAGGTAATACAAAGTCAACTAAACTTTAATTTTTTTTAAACTACAGCTGTCCTATTCCTTAGTACATGCAATACATGCAATTTAAGGTAAGAAGATGATTCTGCACAGTTAATGTCTACAATAACCAACTACTCCTAATAAAGTTAAGCACATTTTTCCACCATTACAACATATAAAATTTAGACACTATTTCAGAGAACATTTTTTGACCACAACCACGCTTAATATGAAAAAAAGGCATATTTATTAAATAATATCCACATCACCCATATACATTTCGACCTACTTTTTAAAGTCTCAAGTGAGCCAAAAGCATTTTAAAACTTTAATTACTCAGTTAGTCACATTGTTTGGAACAAGAAAATTTTTTGAAGAAGAAGCAAAAACTATTTTTAGTGGGACCAAAGGCGAAGCCTGATAAAAAAAAAAATCCGTAAAATATAAAAAGGTTCGGAGATGGAGCTGGAGTCGGAGTGGGCCAAATTTAAAAGACTGGAGTCGGAGTAGGATATTTTAAAATAATGAATATGGGGAGGCAAGATAATTACTATCTCCGCAGCCCTTGTTACTGAAGTAGTATTTTCTCAAATTATCTTGCTTTATACTGCCTCTAGCATATCAATGTTCTTTCCCCAAACCTGTACTCAGTTTAATATATTTTATATTCTCCTATATGATTTTAGAACTGCGGATGTTTTCAGACATGCCGTTATGCATTTTATGGATTACTTTACTAATTACGATGAGAAATGTTAGTTAGCTGAGAATTTAAACTTAGTTTTTAGAAAGGCACTACATGACAAGTGCTCCTTGCTAGACAAATGTTATCTTAACAGAGCTATCGTAGTATGACATAAATGGAGTAGGTTATAGCTGCTTATAAAAAAGTTGAGTGATTTAATAGATCTCGGCTTTATACTGCTTCAAACTTATCAGTGTCCTTTCTTATATAGGGATTTCAAACCCTTGCACAATGGAGGTAGATCTTGTTAGGTACCCTTATATGTAATTTATAAGGTATTTTACTGATTATGTTGAGAAATAATGGTCAGTTTAGATTTTATACATAGGTTTCTGCAAGGAATGCACGTGATAATTCTCCTTTTCAAGACTAATGTTAACACAGTTGCTGCAGTGTGGCATTAATTACGTAGGTTATAGCTGTATGTGAAAAATAAGAAAATATACACAATAATGACTATTTTATTTTTATTGATCATCATGTCATGACTCGTAAGAACTAGTAGAGAGTGGTGTTCATTTAGGTTTTATGCTATACCATACCCTTCTCCTCAAAATCTATACTAGCGATCTGGATAAAGAAAGAAACTATAAGATTTTTAAAATTGCAGATGATCCTAAACTGTCCACTTCTCCCCAAAAACGAGAATCTAAACTGTTTCAGAACTAGTTACCCTACACTAAAGGGGGTATGTTCTTGAGAAGAGTTTTTCTTTATTTCAGTTCACCTGATTTTTAGCGTTCATAAATTAACAGTATAAGAAATACAAAAATGTTGGATAATGCCAAAATAAACCTCAGCAGTTACAGTTTCTGATTAAAACGGTTATGTTGTTTTTACGAACAATACGTCTCGCCAATAGATACACGTTTGTCTCCGGAAAAAGACACTGCTAACACATCACAATGAAATACAAGTTTCAGTGAGACTTTGTCTTTTATGTTGTTATAGCCAGTTGATTTTAAATACAGAGCTGCCACCTGACAAAATTATGATAGGAAATGTGCTTGCGCAAGGGAAAACTGATTTTTATGGTAATTTAGATTTGTTCATTTTACTGTTTGTTTTAATTTCAGTGCTCGAATGACCCACTAGTCTTGCAGCAATACCTCGAACCGACTCAAAGGTATTTATCCGTCCATATATATATATATATATATATATATATATATATATATATATATATATATATATATATATTATATATATATATATATATATATATATATATATATATATATATATATATATATATATATATATATATATATATATATATATATATATATATATATATATATATATATATATATATATATATATATATATATATATATATATATATATATATATATATATATATATATATATATATATATATATATATATATATATATATATATTATATTTGGGAAATTCCTTATCTTTTGTGAACCAAATTTTGTCCATGATTTTTATTTGAATTTGAGACTGCCGAAATAAGGATTTCAAATGCTGTTGGAAATTTTATTTAATTTAAATAGTTAGCTAAAAGAATAGAGATTTAAATCTATCAGGCCTCATGAAAGTGATTCATGACCTCCTTCGTTAGACCTCACCATCTTTGCAATTTTCAATGAATCAATTGATATATCTACTAAATTTGATTTTTTTCTCCATGGTTTCATTTATGTCCTGTACAAGTCAGATATCATCTTCCCAAGATTGTCCTACTTAAGTTTTAGTTTATATATATATTTTTTTAACAGTTTACCACCGTTCACGGGCTGAGGCCTTTTCTAGGAGGGGGCAGATTTATGTTTTGATCTTTTATCATATTTCAGGTAAATATTTAAAGATTTTAAGATAACGGGAAAAGGTTTTTACGAAAAAATATTGGCCACTTTATATAATTTTTGGATTTTTTTATATTAGTGAAAGTTTTTATATAGTAAAGAAAAATCTTTATTGCCAGATGTAAAGTCACTACGAGAAAACATCTTAATCTCATTCATAAAGTAGACGAGTCACCTATATTTCCTGTAGGTATTAGTAGCTTGTTTGATATTGGAGGAAAAAAAGTAGAGAAAAGAAAAAGAAAATTAGTAATCTTGAAATTTATAAGAACGAGTGTCGCAGACAATAGTTAACACAGAGGAAGGTAGAAACATGGTTCCTTCTCGTATCATAATATTACCTAGCCATTCATTCCAGTTATGGTTGATAAAAACTCAGTTTCGTACTGAAAATGGATGCTAGTCACTTCACACTAGCTACTTGAAAGGCTAACGAATGATTTGGAATTCATCTGACATCTAAGGTTCGGCTGACGTCCGACTGAAGGTTAAGGAAACAAATCAAAAACTGCTCTTGTGAATCACATCGGTAAAACTTTTCTCAAACTAATTTTAGAATTACTTCTGATACAAGAACTTTAAGGCTATCTTAAAAATTTAAAAGGTTCTTGAGTCAAAAGAATAAGAAAGGCTGTTCCTCTCCGATCTATCAAGATTTGAATGACTATTTGACTAATTTCGATGTCTGGAGTTAGTATGTGAAAATACTTGCTGAAAAAATAAAATACCCAGGATATATAAAGCAAAAAAATAAAATTCTATTTTAACATTTTATTATATATAAAAAGACAAATTAAAATTTATTTTTCAATTACATACATCCAGATGTATTCAAATTTTTCACTGATTTCCGTAATTATACATAAATTATCTCTATTTTATGACTATAAAGGCAAAATATCTGTCTACATCGGCATGAGTTTATTGCTTTTAAAAATAGATTTTTAATTATACAAATGTACAATAGATAGTGAGCTTTATAAAAAAAATGTCAAGCTTACTCAATAATTAATAATAATAATAATAATAATAATAATAATAATAATAATAATAATAATAATAATAATAATAATAATAATAATAATAATGATAATAATAATAATAATCTAATATAATAATAATATGCAACAAGATTGATTAACATCACAAATATATTAATCGTTCAAAAGGTTAACAGTTTGGTTCATAATTTTATGTACAAAGTTCTGTTCCATTCTTTCCTTTCAAATTTGATGAAAAAAAAATGTTTAATAATACTCCTGAGATTAGATAAATATATCTTCACCCTAATGAGTAAACCTCGCAACTCCCAAAAGTACATAATTTTCAGTTGACAAATTTATCTAACATTTTAGTGCTACTCAGAAGGAATTATATATTGATATTTGCGTGTGTTAACCTAATAAGCTACAGAGTAGTTACGAGGTTTGGTCAGAAGGTGAGATTTAAATCTTAATGAAAGCACAAACAATTACACTTTTGTTAAAGTGGAGTTACGAGGTTTGCTAATTTGGGTAACAATATTTTAAAGTCTTCAACAATCGATTGATTTCACAAATTTTAAGAGGACCAAAAGATGGCTTAGATCGTCCATTTAAAATGGCAAGAATGAAACTAAGAATGAAGTTACATAATTTTAATTTAATGGAATTAAAACGAAATGGGTTATTAAAATAATATAAAACCAATTAAAAATTAATATAAATTTTGATCGGAAAGTATTTTTAAAACTTTTGATTCGTATCGGAAAAAAGGTTTCATCGTAGTTAAACTTAAATTTAAAGCTTAGGCAAATTTCAAACGAATTAAAAATAAAAATAAATTTCTAGTGAAAAATTCTCTTTTCTTAAGACCTTCTTAAGCTTGTAGAAAGTATTTTAAGTTTTAATTCGGAACTTCAAAGAAAATAAAAATGAAATTGTAAAATTTTAAAACCTACTTTTAATTTAATTTTTTGTTGTTGTTGTTGTTAAGTAGAACAATGAATAAAAAAAAATTCTGCTACTATTTGAAACATTCTACTATTGAAAAATATTACAATTTAAGTATTATTTAACATTTTACAATTTGTTAACTCAATCTGTTTTTATTATTTTAGTTTTAGCAAAAAATGATTTTTTCTTTTGTCAAAAACTAAAAAGGAAAGAAAAGAGTTCACAAAAGAACTATTCTTGGAAACATCTTTGGCTTATTTAAAAAAATTTTTTTTTTTAAATTTTTCAATTTTTTTTTTTTTTTTTTTAATATATAAATATATATATATATATATATATATATATATATATATATATATATATATATATATATATATATATATATATATATATATATATATATATATATATATATATATATATATATATATATATATATATATATATATATATATATATATATATATATATATATATATATATATATATATATATATATATATATATATATATATATATATATATATATATATATATATATATATATATATATATATATATATATATATAATATATATATATATATATATATATATATATATATATATATATATATATATATATATATATATATATATATATATATATATATATATATATATATATATATATATATATATATATATATATATATATATAGGCAAGGAAATACAACTTAGGACATAACACATTTATAATACTGTTCCTATCTCCAAAAGCACGTTTGTACTAAATGCTTTATTCCAAATTTTCTTTGAAAAATTTCTGATAAAAATGAATTCAAGTGTCAAAAAAACGAGACGATTTAATTTGGCATATGGATAACAGTTCTTAAGGTGTCCATCATAAGGCTGCTTGCATACACTCTGGCAGTTCCCACTGACATCTTCTCAGGGTAATCAAGAGATGAATAATATATTGAACGATTTAATTTGGCATATGGATAACCGTTCTTAATGTATCCATAAGACTGCTCGCATACGCTCTCGCAGTTCCCACTGACATCTTCTGAGGATAATAATCAAGAGAGTAATAAAATTTTCCTTTAAATGTTTGAAGAGTATGTTGGCAAAGAGTTTGCATGAAGTGGCACGAAACTGATCTTAGGATCTTTGAGCAACTGACGACTGGACCATGTCCATTAAACGTTGAAGAAACGTCTCCCATATTTGTGATGCAGTAATGACCATCGTTTGCAGTAGGTAATCTTAATTTTGACATCCAAGAATTCACAAAAATAGCTAACCATAATTTCTCACTTAAGGGTTGCATTTTGAGTGTTCTCCTTTCTACATGTAATTCGTTGGATATTATTTTATGAACCTTTCTTGCGTATTCCCAGAAATTAGTAATGTCATCTTTAGTTGTTGGAATCTGAATATCTACCATTGATATATGACAACCGTAAGAATTTTTTTGTTGATCCTTGGGCCAATAGCGTCTCATATTTACTGCTTGCTGACTATCAAATCTTGTATCTGTGACAGATCCATCTCTCTGCAGGATCATTCTGAGCATACCGATATTTGCTGCAGCCGTGAAGACTGTATTTAGCGTAACGCCTTCCATTTTACAGCGCTTGAGTAACCTTTCTGTAGTAACTTCATCCAACTCATTCTGAAGAACGAGTGTACATCCGTCAGTATCACACGGCATAGGATAATGCCTTATAAAATTTCGGACGTACTCACAATATGCCACCAACCCTTTGTAAATCCGAATACCGAACAATTGTAGAAGAAACGAATAGGAAATTGTGGCCCTCGCTATATCATCGTGAATTGGATAAGCGAAACGACCTACTTCGGAAAAATCAACTTTTTCGTTCGTTAACACACTATTGAGCAATGATATAAACATGTTACAAAAATTCATGTTAGTCGTCCCATCGCTAAAATTGTGATGGAAACCGAATATACAAACGTATTTGTGTT
The DNA here is from genome assembly GCA_009176605.1 of Armadillidium nasatum. NCBI lineage: Eukaryota > Metazoa > Arthropoda > Malacostraca > Isopoda > Armadillidiidae > Armadillidium > Armadillidium nasatum. Next base: position 27,773 of record SEYY01004751.1, read on the forward strand.
TCCAATTAAAATTCTTGTCCCTGACTAGTCCATTACCATTGGCGGATGTGACGAAACGAACAAACCACAGAGGTCCTTCTTCGCAGTTATATCTCCTTTGTAAGAGGGATTCGAAGATGGTTACGATGTCTTCATTGGACCTTATTTCTTCTACGTCTAATCGGTCTGAGTCCATTTCTCTCCACCAACGGTCGTTTTTGTGTTTTCCGATGCATAACCGTAAGTGGGGCAGTTTTCTGATTCAAAAGATATATATATATATATATATATATATATATATATATATATATATATATATATATATATATATATATATATATATATATATATATATATATATATATATATATATATATATATATAATAAAAATTTTTTAAGAAAAAAGCTATTAGGAACAAATAAATTGTGCAAAAATAATAATAATAATAATAATAATAATAATAATAATAATAATAATAATAATAATAATAAATAGTAAAAATAAGTAAAAATAAAAATAAAAATAAGTAATAATAATAAATAAAAAATACTAATAATAATAGTAAATTATAAAAATAGTAAGAATAATAAATAAAAAGAAAAGAAATAAAAATAATATAATTAAAATAGTAAAAAAAAGTAAAAAGTAATATAAAAATAATAAATAATTCAATAAATAACTAAACATTGCATGAATATTTTGAAAATATTTATCCAAATCCTTTAATCTTATGTTGCTTAACAGATATTATTTCTTCCCTATCCATTCTTTTAATTAAAAGAAGCTGAAAATAAATTAGAATATATTTTTCTCCAGTCCCGAAATTTAAGTACCGCGGTTTAACGGTAGAGTGACTCAGTCATGTGTCTAGAGGAGCCGTTTTGATTATTCTTTACTCACCCTTGGAAGAAGTTTCCTAGAGGGTTTCCCTCTTTTAATAGGAAAATGCCCGTAAGGGTAAGGTAAAATTTTTAATTACAAAAAAGCTTCCCAAAAAGACGTCTTTTTTTTTTTAATTTTTTTATTTTTATTTTTATTATTATTAATTTTTATTTATTTTTATTTATTATTTATTTTTATTTATTATTTATTTTTATTTTTATTTTTAATTATTTTTAATTATCATTATTATTATTATTATTATTATTATTATTATTATTATTATTATTATTATTTGTGATTACTGTTATTTTTATTATTATTATCACTATTATCACTATTATTATAAGTTATTATTACCATTTTTATTATTTTTATTTATTACTATTATTACTATTACTATTGATAATATTACTAATTTAATTATTTTTATTATTTTTATTACCATTATAATCTATTATTATTTCTGTTCTTTTTATTATTATTATTGTTAATTTTGTTTTATTATTACTATTGATATTATTATTATTATTATTATTATTATTATTATTATTATTATTATTATTATTATTATTATTATTATTATTGTTACTTTTATTAATTATTACTTATTATTATTATCACAATCCTTATCTGTAATAATTATTAGCTTACAGTTATCTCAGTACTACGATTGTTATAGTAATTTTTTTTTCTTTATTTTTCTATAGTTTAGGTTAAGATTACTACCATCAAATTATGTTAAAATTACTTGTTATAAAATTTACAATGTTCAAAACTTGGAATATTATGTAATGTATTGTATCATGTATAAATTTAATGGGCTCAAAGGACGATTTCGTCTCCCCAGAAGCCCATTTCAGTTTAGTATCAAAACATGTAAAGTACACGATATTTGTAAATGTAAATTTGTAACTGGAAAAATGAATAAAGATTAAAGATTATTATTATTATTATTATTATTATTATTATTATTATTATTATTATTATTATTATTATTATTATTATTATTATTATTATATTAAAGAGGTTAAAAATCATCCTCTCCATAATAAGAGTTTTATTGAGCAATGATTTGATAAAAATATAGTGCCAATTTATCTGTTTGAAGTTTTTTTTTTCTTTGATAAAAAAAAATCACTAAAATAAAGGGGTCCGGAGCAGGAAAACGAGTAACAATTTTAACATGACGGAAGCCGGAGTCTGAAAATTTTAAAATAGACATTGTATAATAATGGATACCGAGTTGAAGCTAGCAATGAATATTCCGGTTCCGGAGCCATGGGTCTGATGAATTAAAGATCAACTCTCTATTATAAATAATAATCCCATATTAAAGGCTCCCCACCCCCTCCTTCCTCACCTTCCCTAGATTAGTATTTCACCTGTGAATGGATGGTTACAAATAAGTAAATAAAAAATAAGGACTCATAATTAGGAGGGTTTTTTTCTTATATATTTCAAATTTATATTTCAAATTTATATTTCAAATTTATATTTCAAATTTATATTATTTTTAATTATTATTATTATTATTATTATTATTATTATTATTATTATTATTATTATTATATTCTGTTCTAAAATTAAGGAAAAATAAATGGCTTTGAAATGGGGCAAAATTCCTCATTTATATAGAAAGCAAAATAAATTTTATAAACATTTGTGACTACAATTTTTATTTCTATAAACAATACAAGCTTTAAATCATTTATATAATCCTTACCTGAATATTAAATGTGAGGTATATTTAACAGATTCGAATGGAATTGGTCCTCCGGAATCTAACCATAATGCATAAACAGTAGACATATTACCCCATCGCCCCGCTACGGTCATAAAACGCTCAGCATACCCCAAGGGCCTTATCCATCGTTCATCTCCTTTGGAATTATTCTGGTAAGGCTTTAATGGGAGTGATGGGCATGTTGTGGAAGATGAGGATGAAGGAACTTCTTGTAAAGAACTTCCGTAGGAGAATTCCCCAGTATGGGAGCAATCACAGCTTTTATTATTTGGAATAGCGCCATTTTGAATTTCGGCATTGTAATCCAGTGATAAATTTCCTCCAGTGCAAGGAAGAGGTGTGGATGGGAAACTACAAGGTACGTAGCTGGTGTTTCCTGATGAAGAAACAACTTTTCCTAGAGAAAAGTGGCTGGAATGCCCACGTGAGGCGTACACTTTCGAAGAATTTGACGATTCATGACAATCTGAAAATTTAAGTAAATAAAATTAGTTGTTCAAAATAAAACTAAAATTTAATTTTAAATATCAAGGAAATTAAAATTTATAAAAACAATCTTGGAAGCATTTCTGAATATATCTTCTCTGGTGGGAAAAGAGAGACCCACAAGGGGTTCACCAGTTTCTTTTAGAGTTCAATTAGAAATCTAATAAATCAAAGGCCGACATGATCCTTTTTTATATGAATAAATCATTTTAAAAGAAAATCTCTAAATACTCCTGTAAAGAGCCGTTTTTAATTTGTTTTACAAAAGTCCACACCTCGCAGAGAGGGTGGGGAGAAATTTGCTGAAATTTAAAAAAAATTTAAAACTTTCCTTTCTTTTTACCCATTTACTAATCTCTCCCATCCCCCTTTTTACTCCCATAACTAGTCAAAACTAAGACATTCTAAAAGTCTTTTCAGATTTTATTTTTTTTTTTTTTTTACAAATGTGTATTTTATAAGGATTGTAGAAATTTAGTATTCCATCTATTATAATTTTGCAAACTCAGATGTCTTAATGTAGGATTGCCATCTCTCACTTCAAGATTTCCTCCTCCGTCTTCAATTCATTAGGGTGGGGTAGTTCACGGGACCTAATCTTCCTGAATAATGAATACTTTTACTAACAAAAATTATTTCTAGAAAGAAACAATAAAATTTCTTAAAATTTAAAGTAAAAACTTAAAACTTTACAATTTAATGCACTGATATAATATTAAGTTGTTCTCAACTAAAAACTCTGCAATTTAACTTACTGAAAGTCTCATTGCACTACATAAAAAAACCAGCAGGTGATTTCAATGCTGTCTGTAAAGTGAGCCAGATTAACAGCATTGATTCTACCAATTTAAAATCACATAATTGACAACCCTAAACAGCACGATATATAACTCGTATCTTTCAGATACTTCAGATCGAATTGGGTTTTCAAAAGGCAAAATGCAGATACCTCATTTATATTATATATATATATATATATATATATATATATATATATATATATATATATATATATATATATATATATATATATATATATATATATATATATATATATATATATATATATATATATATATATATATATATATATATAATATATATATATATATATAATATATATATAATATATATATATATATATATATATATATATATATATATATATATATATATATATATATATATATATATATATATATATATATATATATATATATAGGGATGGAGTGAATTATCGTATCGGTATCGGCAAGTATCGGCATATTTTTCCGATACCGGTATCGGTATCGGTATCGGTATCGGTATCGGCAAATTTTTGGATAAGAGTAAAGTATCGGTATCGGTATCGGTAGTAGTATCGGCATATTTTCCGATACCGATACCGGTATCGGTATCGGTATCTGGTAATTTTTAGGTATCGGTATCGGTAAAAATTTTGGTATCGCTCCATCCCTATATATATATATATATATATATATATATATATATATATATATATATATATATATATATATATATATATATATATATATATATATATATATATATATATATATATATATATATATATATATATATATATATATATATATATATATATATATATATATATATATATTATATATATATATATAATATATTTAATTGTTTATAAGTTCGATGGATGGAAAAAGGAGCGTGAAAATCTAAAAATAATGAAAAAAAACAATGAAAAAAGAAAAAAACATCAAAAAAGATAAGAAAAGGCTAAAAAGCAAACTGAAAAAGATGGAAGTGAAATAGAAAGTAAAAGAGGCAGAAAAAGGAAAAGAATTAAAGAAAACAAAATTTAAAGCGGAAAAAAAAAAGAGAGGAAGTTAACAAAAATCTCAGGAAAAAAAAATAAAATAAAATAATAAAAAGGAGAAATAAAAATAGAAAGGAAAAAAGAAGAGGGAGAAAAAGGACAAAAAAAAAAATCGAAATATAATAAAAGGAAAAACTATAGAAAATAAAAATGAAAGAAGAGAGAGAGGAGAGAGTGAGGAAGGAGAGTGAGGAAGGAGAGAGAGAGAGAGGAGAGAGAGAGAGGAGAGAGAGAGAGAGAGAGAGAGAGAGATAGGAGAAAGAGAGAGAGATAGGAGAAAGAGAGAGAGATAGGAGAAAGAGAGAGAGATAGGAGAAAGAGAGAGAGATAGGAGAAAGAGAGAGAGAGGAGAAAGAGAGAGAGAGAGAGAGAACTGATGATAGAGCAGAGTTGCTTGAAAACCGGAAAAGTATTAGACAGTTAAAAAAGATTTACTTCAAAATAAATTATGTTTTATTACGATAACAGTTATCAAAAACCTCCTTAAAACATCTAAAACTCCTTAAAACATCCTTAAAACTCTTTAAAACATCTAAACATTCAACATTCATGGGAAACATTTTTCCGTCCTATCTTCACATTAAAATAATGATAAAGTCTCGAATGATCTTATAACAACAACAGGATGTTGATTATGTCGATCAAGGATTACATAAATCAAGATTCCCCAAGATCATTCTCAAACTTCTCAAAAGTCTTTCTCAGTCCAAAACCAAAATTTTCCAATGTCATTCTCGAAACTTACTCTCAAAATCTTGCAATATCTTTTTCAAACCAAAATCAAAATTTTCCAACCACATTCTCAAGTCAATCAAAGTTTGACAAGGCCATACTCAAACTAAAAATATCTAAAGTCATTCTCAAGTCTCTCTCCCAAAATTTCCCAACGTCATTCTCAAACCTCTTCCTCAAAATTTTCAAATGTCATTCTCAAACCTCTCTCTCAAAATTTTCGTCGTTATTCTCAACCCTTTTTCTCAAAATCTTCATCATTCTCAATTCTAATCAATCTTCCAAAAAATTCAAGGTCATTCTGAAACCAATCTATAATTCTTTTCATCTTATACCTATGACTGACTGGATAACTAACAAATACATCTAAAATGCAATAAACGGAAATAATATATACAAAATTTGGCTTCTTTCTAGCAACTTTTTTTTTTTAGTATAGAGTATAGAATAAAGCTTCAAAAATTGCCTACGTGGATGATCTGCAAAGACGTGACTTCCGAATAAAGACTAATGATTGTGTGCAAAGTTTTTGTTGACTTAATGCAAGGTTAGATTGAGTTTATTTTCGTAATTAGACGAGTTTCCGTCTTATATATATATATATATATATATATATATATATATATATATATATATATATATATATATATATATATATATATATATATATATATATATATATATATATATATATATATATATATATATATATATATATATATATATATATATCCGTAATGTATAGATAGATCTCAATTTCATTGAAGATCAAAGGGGGTAGGGGAGAAAAAAAAGTGGGGCGGGGAATAACTAATCAAAATAATAAAAACTAACAGAGAATAAGTGAGAAAGAGGAGATAAAGAAATTGAAAATAAGAGATGACAAAATACATCTCAGATAAAGAAAGACAAGAAGGAGAGGAAAGAGGGAGAGAAACAAGGAAGATAAAAGAGGGGGAGGAAAGAGGGGAGAAAAACTGGAAAAGGAAAAAAAGAGGGGGAGGAAATGGAGAAAAAGGAGAAAAAAAGGAAGAGAAAAGAGGAGGAAAGAAGGGAGAAAAAAGAAGAGAAAAAAGGGGGAGGAAAGAGGGAAGAAAAAAGAAAGATGAAAATAGAAAAGGTAATACGAAACGGTCACGTCATTTAAAATGATAAAAAAAAATTTAAATAGCAATAATAATAACTAAAAATAAAATAATTGAACGATTTAAAATAAGGAAAATTTAAAACAACAGTAACAATAATAATAATACATTAATTATATATTATATATATTATATATATATATATATATAATATATATATATATATATATATATATATATATATATATTATATATATATATATATATATATATATATATAAAATAAATTAACCAACAATACAATTATAAAAATAAGCAAATAAATTTAAAAAAAAAAAATAACGACTGAATTATAAAATCCTGAAAAAATAATAATAATAATAAATAATAATAATAATAATAATAATAATAATAATAATAATAATAATAATAATAATAATAAATATAATAATAATAATAATAATAATAT
>SEYY01004752.1:0-2500 GCA_009176605.1 Armadillidium nasatum
GAACCTCAAGAATTTGAGCTTCACACTAATAGAAAGGGATTTTTATAAGATTGCTCAAACTTATTATTTGGTAAACTTTGCATTTATTTACTTTTTTTTATATTTCAATCTTGATTACGGTTATTGTTTATGTACATATTTGGAAATTTTTTGCGTTAATGAGTATTATATTTAACCGTTTTCAGTAATGTAGGTTAAGCTGTTTTGTATTAGAAGAATGAATAATATTAACCTTTTAAATTCTTCTTTAAAGGTTATTATATTTTTTTAAATAAATTTATTAAAAACGAAATATTATTTCCTTGTATTACTACCATTGTTATTATTATTAGTTAAATTACCAATTAAAAATTAACATTTTATGGTACTATTGGAACTACTATAAATATAATAATAATAATAATAATAGTAATAATAATAATAATAATAATAATAATAGTAATAATAATAATAATAATAATAAAAAGAATATGACAATAACAATGATGATAATGGTAATAATAACTAGTATTAACAAGAGCAAAAAAAAGAAAAAATTATAAAAAGTAACAGTAATGCATGAGAATCACGTTACGAATAATTATAATGACAATAAACTCTTGTTACTACAAATACTAACCATGATAGTTATATAATAATAATAATAATAATAATAATAATAATAACAATAATTAATAGTAATGATATTAGTAATAATTATAATAATAATAATAAAAGTAATAAATAATAATAACAGTAATTTATAAAAATAAAAATTATAACAATAATAAAAGTAATAGTAATAATAATAATAATAATTATAACAATTTTAATAGTAATAATAGCAATGAAAAAAATGAATAATAATAATAGTAATAATAACAAGGTAAATTCCTTTGCTAAAGAATACTTATCGTGCTCGTTTAATTATAATAACAAGCCATATATATTTGCTAATTTTATTTTTCAAGATTTCAAATATCATCAAAACCAAAGTTTTATTTTTTATTTTTATTTTATTTTATTTTATTTTATTAGTTTTTTGGTTTAAAAAATCAATTTAGGCGAGCAAAAATTGTCTCATAATTAATTTTTCAGGACAAATCCAATTTCGTATTCATTGATAACAATTGAAATAATAATAATAATAATAGTAATAATAATAATGAAATACTAATAATGATAATAAAAATTAATAATAATAGATAATAATGAAAATAATAATAATAATAATAATAATAATAATAATAATAATAATAATAATAATAATAATAATAATAATATTTAATGGTAACGTAATGTAACATTCTATCCTTTTCAATGTAAAATATGTGAATCGTAAATTCTGAGAGTTTTTTTTTTCCATTCTGTGATTATGTTTTCTAAATATATACAATATAAGAATTAAAAAATTATAAATTCTGTTTTTTACTAAAGACTTTATCAGCAATTATTATTATTATTATTATTTTTATTATTATTATTATTATTATTATTATATTATTATTATTATTATTATTATTATTATTATTATTTATTTTTTATTATTTTATTATTATTATATTATTATTATTTTTATTATTATTATTATTATTATTATTATTATTATTATTATTATTATTATTATTATTATTATTATTATTATTATTATTATTATTATTATTATTATTATTATTATTATTATTATTATTTTTATTACTGTTTTTATTGTTATTGGTATCACTATTTTTATTATAATAACTATTATTTTTATTTTAATTTTCGTTTGGAAATAGGAAAAAAAAATATGCACTATATTCTCAACATTAACATACATAATGCGTCCTTTCTTCGACTTTATATGCGGAAAGCAAGTAATCTTTGGTCGAGTCGACACTTCTTTGCTTACATAAAATTTTATATTTAAAAAAAAAAAAAAAAAAAAAAAAAAAAAAAAATGCTGTCATTTACTTTTTATTACATTTTAAATTTAAATCAAAAAATAAATAAAATAAAAAAAAAAAAAAAATAATAAAAATTTCATTTTGATTTATTAATTATTGCAATTGTTATTATTTTATAATTATTCTTATTATTAATAGTAGTAGAGTAGTACAAATATTAACTATTATAATTACAGTAAGATAATACTATTATAAAATAATGTTACAGTAATTATTATTATAGTTATTCTATTTTTATTACTTTAGTGGTTATTATTTATGATTATTATTACTATTATTATTATTATATTATTATTATTATTATTATTATTTAATTTTTCATTATTAGTATTATCATTTTTATTTTATTATTTTATTTTATTATTATTATAAATTATTATTATTATTATTATTATTATTATTATTATTATTATTATTATATTATTATTATTATTATTATTATTATTATTATATTTCATTATTATCATCCTTTTATTCTTTTTATTATATATATTATTATTATTATATTATTATTATTATTATTATTATTATTAATTATTTATTATTATCCTGATTATTTATTAAAATACATTTTTCAT
>SEYY01004752.1:10000-12500 GCA_009176605.1 Armadillidium nasatum
TATATATATATATATATATATATATATATATATATATATATATATATATATATATATATATATATATATATATATATATATATACATATATATATATATATATATATATATATATATATATATATATATATATATATATATATATATATATATATATATATATATATATATATATATATATATATATATATATATATATATATATATATATATATATATATATATATATATATATATATATATATATATATATATATATATATATATATATATATATATATATATATATATATATATATATATATATATATATATATATATATATATATATATATATATATATATATATATATATATATATATATATATATATATATATATATATATATATATATATATATATATATATATATATATATATATATATATCGAAATTCTCATAATACAATTTATAATTAGAAATTTCTTAAATAAAATGCTCATCATTTATTACTTTAATTATGCATAAATATAAAATTGTAAAAGAAAGAAAAAAAATTGCTTATTTTAAAAAAAAAAAAAAAAAAAAAAAAAAAAAAAAAAAAAAAAAAAAAAAAAAATTTTTTTTTTATATATATATATCGAGATTGCAAGACTATTGTTATTATTATTATTATTATTATTTTTATTTTTATTATTATTATTATTATTATTATTATTATTATTATTATTATTATTATTATTATTATTATTATTTTTATTATTATTATTATTATTATTATGATCTTCGTATACTCAAACTCTCTGGAAATGAATAATATTAATAGTAATAATAATAATAATAATAACAATAATAATAATAATGATAATAAAAATAAGAATAATAATGATAATAATGATAATAATAAAAATAATAATAATATTAATAATAATAATAATAATAATTTTAATAATAATTATTATAATAATAAAAATAATAATTATTACTATTATTATGAATATTACTATTATTATTACTATTATTACTAAATATTATTCTTAGTACTATTATTATTATTATTACAAACTATTATTATTATTATTATTATTATTATTATTATTATTATTATTATTATTATTATTATTATTATTATTATTATTATTATTATATAATAAAACAATTAATAATAATAATAATAATAATAATAATTAATAATAATAATAATAATAAAATAATAATAATAATAATAATAATAATAATAATAATAATAATAATAATAATAATAATAATAATAATAATAATAATAATAATAATTAAAATAATAATAATAATAATTGTAAACAATATCTTCAGCCTTTTAAACAATAATTTCTCTACTTCTGAGAGTTAGAAGGTGAGGGACACCGAGATACTAAAAGAACGAAGCCTTATTTTTTATACCTTCTCTCTCACGTTCTTACGCCTTTTATGACAAGGCCTGATTTTACGTATGAAAAAACAAGTCTCTGATGCTATTTGTATGCTCAAACTCGGTGGAAAAGAATATTAATAATAATAATAATAATAACAATAATAATAATAATAATAATAATAATAATAATAATAATAATAATAATAACAATAATAACAATAATAATAATAATAACAACTAATAATAATGATAATTAATAATAATAATAATAATATTAATAATAATAATAATAGTAATAATAATAATATTATTATTATTATTAATAACAATAATAATAATAATAATAATAGTAATGATAATAATAATAATAATAATAATAATAATAATAATATTAATGATAATAATAATAGAGATAATTATAATATAATAAGGATTACTTTATTTTTCTGTTCGAATTAGCTTGCAGTGGGAATAAATTTTATTCTCATAATGCTTAAACATTTAAAAGGTTGAATAAATTTATGAGAATAGTATTTATAGTTTTGGTATAGTTTTAATGTTAGCATATTATATTCCCATTAAATCTGAATAGACGAATATGTCTGAATGCAAAGTTAAACGGGAATAGATTTGGTCTGAATAATTTTGCTATTTGAATAATGTATATTCTAAATGAATATATTTATTTGATCTGTTTTTTTTTTATCATTGAATGCATATGTTTTTAGAATATTAACCTTGTGCCCCAGTAAGCATCACTGTACGTATCAGTTACGCATATTCTTTCATTCATAGAATAAATTATAAATAACATGGTAGCACGTAAGCATTATTACAAAGGCATAGTGTTAAACAACATTTCTCCATCTGGCGTTATCTTCTGCAATTTTAAAGCTGACAAAGGATTAACATAGAATATTAACCTTTCAACAGAAATATAATAAATAGATAGTAATATCACAACACATATCTTTGTTGTATTTTGATAGAATATATCTCTTCAGATCTAAATATAAGAAAGAGGCATTGCTTTAACTTTAAGATAGCGTCATGAATGAATTTGAAAACAAAGTTAAAAAAGCTGCTTATTATTATTATTATTATTATTATTATTATTATTATTATTATTA
>SEYY01004752.1:15000-17500 GCA_009176605.1 Armadillidium nasatum
ATATATATATATATATATATATATATATATATATATATATATATATATATATATATATATATATATATATATATATATATATATATATATATATATATATATATATATATATATATATATATATATATATATATATATATATATATATATATATATATATATATATATATATATATATATATATATATATATATATATATATATATATATATATATATATATATATATATATATATATATATATATATATATATATATATATATATATATATATATATATATATATATATATATATATATATATATATTATATATATATATATATATATATTATATATATATATATATATATATATATATATATATATATATATATATATATATATATATATATATATATATATATATATATATATATATATATATATATATATATATATATATATATATATATATATATATATATATAATATATATATATATATATATATATATATATATATATATATATATATATATATATATATATATAAATGAGTGTGTATTTTCACAGTAAATTAATACATTAAACAAATATTTATTTACAGAAAATGAAAGTTAATTAATATTTCAACGATATCCATTCATTTATGCTCAAGCACTAATAGGTTCAAACAACGTTCTAACAAGTTCTTGTTCAAATTTGAAAAATATATCATATTTACATAAGAAGAAGAGATGACGGAGAGGAATAAGAAGAATTATAAGTGAATCATAAGTGAAGAATTATAAAGAAGAAAAAAAGAAGAGGAAAAAAAAGAAGAAAAAGAAGGAAAAGAAGAATTATAAAAGAAGAAGAAGAAAAAGGAAAAGAAGAAGAAGAAGAAGAAGAAGAAGAAGAAGAAGAAGAAGAAGAAGAAGAAGAAGAAGAAGAAGAAGAATTATAAAAGAAAAATTATAAAAGAATAATAAAAGAAGAAGAAGAAGAAAAATTATAAAAGAATAATAAAAGAAGAAGAAAAAAAGAAGAAGATGACGAGTTTGTCACTATTTGCGTAAAGCGAGAGTGAAAGTCCCGTTACTGACCTTCAAAATATATTTTTATTTTTTATTTGTAAAATTTTTATTTTATTTTTATTTTTATTTTTTCGAGAAAATTATTGGTTTACTTTCTATGTTTGATTTTACCGCTAGACTATTTACATATTTTTTGTTTAACTTTTATTTTTTTTTCAAATACTTTCTACTGATAGTTCTTTGTGTTTTGTTTTTTTTTCTTTCTTTTATAATATAAATATTTTTAATGTTTGTTTCTTATATCTTTTTTATGTATTGTTAATTTATTATTATTTTTTTTTAAAGAAAAATTCATTCTTTGAAAATATCTTCTTTTATTTTTTAGCAATATTTATTACAATCTTTTTTGTCACATATATTGTTTCTAAAATTTAAACAAAATAAAAATATCGGTTTTTTTTTTTTTTTTTTAATTTTAAGAAAATAATTTTAATTTTTCTTTACTTTTTCTTTTTCTTTTTATTTTAAGATTAAGTATATATATTTTAGGGTTTTTCTTTTTTTTTCTTTTTTATGTTATCTTATTATGCACTTTTGTAATTAATTTCTCTCTCTCCTTTATTTCCAATTTAATATATATATATATATATATATATATATATATATATATATATATATATATAATATATATATATATATATATATATATATATATATAATATATAATATATATATATATATATATATATATATATATAATATATATATATATATACACAAATTTAAAAATTAATCTTAAAAATAAATTAACTTTATCTTTATTCACATTCCTTGTAACCTGAATTTTGAATTGAAAGGCCAAATAAGATTTAACTTTTAAGCATTTATTAATTAATTTCATTAGGTTAATTACTTAATTAATTAACTTCAATATGTATTAAATTCATAATTTTATTTTAAATACAGAGAAATAACTTATAAATATATTACAATAATTATTATCCTTTAAAAATAGAATTAATGTCGATGCGGTATTTAACTCTAATACAAAGAGAATCAAAATTTTTATGAAGAAATTTTATTTCTTCAAAAATTGTCACTTTTGTGACGAAGAATTTTCTTCAAAAATTTCTTTCAATGAATGAAATTTTGTACTTCAAAAATTAAAACAGATTTCTACAATTTATGATTTTATTTCATAATCTGAGTGATTGAGGAGCGAGTTTGAATTCAAAAGTCGCTTTTTTCCTTTAATTGAACCAAAAAATATTTCTTCAATTAAAATACGATAAGAACTCAATTTAAAAATGGGAAAATATATTTTTTTTCCTTTTTTACCGATACGAAGAAAATATATTTCTGCTTAAAAGTAGGACGAAATTATTGGTTGAAAATTTCTTTTAATATTTTGGTTGAATTTCTTAACCCAAAAAAATATATTCTTCATTCAAAGAAACAGATTTCTTCAACTTCATTTGGAAAGCCAAATTTCTCCACATTGGAA
>SEYY01004752.1:35000-37500 GCA_009176605.1 Armadillidium nasatum
CGAAGGATTTGTTTTAGACCTCTTTCACATTCATTCATTCATTCATAAAGCTTTATTCAGAAAATGGTACATTTACAGGTTGAAAGGTTAATAGTTGGTCCTATTCTACTAAATTCAATAATAATCTTAATAATAATATCGTAACTGTCCACTTCACTGAAAAGGGGCTGCTGGGGGAAAACACTGCGGTTTCCATTGAGCCCAAAGTTTAATACATATTATTTATATATATAATTATACTTAATTTAATACACATTGACCCGATTGCTTCCTCGTTTTTGTTTTTGTGTGTAGTATACGCACCAACATTGATGAGGTGGTTTTATTCACATAGCTTTTCTTGATAGGATGGAATCTAGGGTTTTCCTTTTTGTTAACTCTCACCGATATCCTCTCACTTTTACTTATACACTCACAGTTATGGGCAGGATCCATTGTTGAAATAATTTTTATTTTCATCCGATTCTCCTGAAAATTTCAGTATAGATAGCTTTTTTCCCGACGAAAAAACTCCATTCCTAACGTTTTTACGAGTAATTTAAAGTTTAGTAGTAATTTTTGAAATTTAAGGTATGTTTAAATCTACGGTGAAGCCCCATAAAAAAATTTTTTGATCTCAAACTTGGTGTGTATATTTAAAAATCTATTGGCTACAAAAACTTCTTACTGAGTTTTGATGTGTGCATAACAGAAAACAGGTTATATGCCCTTACTTGACCAGGTGTCGAAATTTTTTTTTTTCCAATTTTGAAAAATTCACACATTCGGACAAAAAAATTAAAAAAAAAAAAAATATGGATTGGACGTCTTTGAAAATTGGATATTATTTAATGGAGGGATAGATCTAAAACTTTTATTTAAAACACTTTTAAAATCTATTTGTCTGATTCGAGATACAGCTTATCGAAAATGGCCGAATTTTCGACGAAATTTCAAATTTTCCAAATTTTGAGAGGCTGTATCTCAAATCAAACAATTAGTTTTTAAAAGTGTCCTAAATAAAAGTTTTAGATCCATCCCTCCTCTAAACAATTTCCAATTTTAAAAAAAAATTAGAAACATCAATTTTTTTAATAATTTTTTTCTCCGGAAGGGTATGTTTTTTTCAATTTTTTTTTCAAAAAAAAATTTGAACTTCTATAATCAATAACTATCAGTACTTTTCCCAAATGTTTTGTTTCTAATTTGTAGAAATTGGGGCTAAGAATGTACAGGGGAGTTTTTGGATCATTCTGACCATTATTTTACCACTTCTATTTAATCTCTTTTTGAATTTTGACCCCCTATTACTAGTAAACCGTTAGAAACTCAGAAAAACGTCAGAAATCGAAAGTTTTAGATTTAAAAAATGCATATACATTGTAAATTTCAGCTCAATAGCTCAAATAATAAAAAAAAAGTCTAAACATTGGATCTTTCCTTATGCATAAACTATTTTATTTGACTCTCTATTGTCGTATGCTTTCTTATTTTAAGGAAGGCTCATATGAACTTCGCCTTTCCATGCACTGCAAAAATTGTCCTAACGAATCGTTGGGACATGGCAAAAATGTCACAACAAATTTTTTTCATTTATTTTCTTATTAGATAATAAATCGGTGAAGCGATTTTCTTATGCTTAACATGTTTTTTCTCTATTGAAAATTTAACTGTAACATTTTTGCCAATTGTCCCAACGTTTAGTTAGGACAATTTTTCAGTGTAGAAACTTGTCTTTTCTCTGACCCCGGATTTAACTGCTATGTTCATTCTATAATAAACTTTACTCGAAAAGTCTGTATATATATATATATATATATATATATATATATATATATATATATATATATATATATATATATATATATATATATATATATATATATATATATATATATATATATATATATATATATATATATATATATATATATATATATATATATATATATATATATATATATATATATATATATATATATATATATATATATATATATATATATATATATATATATATATATATATATATATATATATATATATATATATATATATATATATATATATATATATATTATATATATATATATATATATTATATATATATATATATATATATATATATATATATATATATAATGCCCAAATACTATCGAAAAAATATAAAAATAAGCCTCAGGATAAAATATAAGCACACACGCTCTTTCTTTCTCTCACTTTCACTTTATTAATAAATGCCTTTCCAGTGCTATAATGACGTCATTCGTGACGTAATCAACAAAAGCTGCCAAACAAATAAGAAGATTTTCTGCATCGATGAATTCCATTTTGGGATAACTTTGAAAATGCAGATTATTATAATTTCGGTAAATCGGATTTTGTTATATATTATTTCTTTTTGTTTGGGTGACTTGTTTGTATCTTTATTTATTTGTATATTTATAAATTATTATAATTATTATTATTATTATTATTATTATTATTATTATTATTATTATTATTATTATTATTATATATT
>SEYY01004752.1:42500-45000 GCA_009176605.1 Armadillidium nasatum
TATTATTATTATTATTATTATTATTATTATTATTATTATTATTATTATTATTATTATTATTATTATTATTATTATTATTATTATTATTATTATTATTATTATTATTATTATTATTATTATTATTATTATTATTATTATTACTTTTTATTTATTTATTAATTTTATTATTTTTGTATGATTATTATTTTATCATTTTTATTATTAGCCTATGTTCACCTAAAACCGGTCTCGGTTGTAGTTTTCTTTTCTGTAATTCTTATGACATTATTATCATTATTATTATTATTATTATTATTATTATTATTATTATTATTATTATTAATTTCTTTTACTGTTTTTACTATCCACTACTACTACTGCTGCTACTAATTAAAATAATAATAATTATAATGCTAATAAAAATAATAGTAATAATAAAAAAAATAATAATAATAATAATAATAATAATAATATAATTATTATCATGATGATGATGATGATGATGATAATAACAAAAATAATAAAATAATAATAATAATTATAATAATAATAATAATAATAATAATAATAATAATAATAATAATAATAATAATAATAATAATAATAATAATAATAAATAATAATAATAATAATAATAATAATAATAATAATAATAATAATAATAATAATAATAATAATAATAATAATAATAATAATAATAATAATAATAATAATAATAATATTAATGTTTAATGCTCACGAAAACATAAAGTATTTATAGTTGCTCATGAGCGTTAACATTTATTATTCAACAAGTAACTTTAAATAAAAAAGATATAAAAGACACAAAATAACGAAAAAAAGTAGTTATTGTTTTTTTCAGTAATATTTAATAATGATAAATAATTTTAATTGATAAAATTATATATATATTTTTTTTAATTTTAATTCTAAAATTTTTATCTTTATGCCTTTAAATAAATAATTTCTATTATTTACATTGAGAATATAATTTCTATAATTTATGTATTTATTTATATATTTTTTTTCTCATGTTATAACTTGCCAGCTTGTTGGACCTTTACCTTACCAAAGGACACCACAAATGCCTTGATTCTTTGGTCTTTAACACTATCCAGATCATTGCCAACATTAATAATAATATTATAATAATATAATAATAATAATAATAATAATAATAATAATAATAATGAATAATAATAATAATAATAATAATAATAATAATAATAATAATAATAATGATAATCATCCCCTTACTAATAATGATAATAATAATAATAATAATAATAATAATAATAATAATAATAATAATAATAATGAAAATCATCCCCTTACTAATAATGATAATAATAATAATAATAATAATAATAATAATAATAATAATAATAATAATAATAATAATAATAATAATAATAATAATAATCAACCATAATAATATTATTAATAATAATAATAATAATAATAATAATAATAATAATAATAATCAATAATAATAATAATAATAATAATAATAATAATAATAATAATAATAATAATAATAATAATAATAATAATAATAATAAAATAATAATAATAATAAAAAATAATAATAATAATATAAAAAAAATAATAATAATAATAATAATAATAATAATAATAATAATAATAATAATAATAAAAATAATAATAATAATAAATAATAATAATAATAATAATAATAATAATAATAATAATAATAATAATAATAATAATAATAATAATAATAATAATATGTAACCTTGCTTCTTTTTTTATATATTTCTAGTTTTTTAAATTTTTTACAAATATCTGCAGCAATCTAGTATCATTTTTTTTATACTTTTGTCTTAGGGTTTCTTTTTCCATAAATTCTAGTTAAGTATTAACTAATTTTACCATCCTAGTCGTCTAAAAATCATATTTTTTTTCTAGTGAATTCATATGGATAATTTTTTCTCTCTTATTTTCTACTGATGAATTTTTTTTTTTTTTTTTTTTTTTTTTTTTTTCTTTTTTTTTCTTAGCTAACAGATTTTTTAATCCATTTTAACTAATTTTAAGAATTGAGAATCCTACGACATTTTATTTTCCAAATCGAATTATTATCATTTTAATATTTTTTAAAGTATCTATGATTTATTTTCCATTAAGTAAATAAAAATGAAATTAATACTAAAATTAACATAAAAAAATCAACAAATGAAATTACAAATATTCCTAGAGATTAGGTGACCTTTTAGGCAACTACTTCAAGTAATAATAATAATAATAATAATAATGATAATAATAATAATAATAATAATAATAACAATAATAATAATAATAATAATAATAATAATAATAATAATAATAATAATAATAATAATAATAATAATAATAATAATAATAATAATAATAATAATAATATAATAATAATAATAATAATTATAATAGTGATAAAAATAATTACAAAATAATAATTATAATAATATAATAATAATTACGATAATAATAATAATAATAATAATAATAATAATAATAATAA
>SEYY01004752.1:50000-52500 GCA_009176605.1 Armadillidium nasatum
TGTTGTGTGCTTGTCTGTGCGTGTGCATGTATATTCAAAGCAGTAAGGAGATTTACTCTTTATTTGTATTATTATTATTATTATTATTATTATTATTATTATTATTATTATTATTATTATTATTATTATTATTATTATTATTATTATTATTATTATTATCATTATTATTATTTTTATTATTATAATTTATCATAATTATTGTTATTATTATTATGATAATTATAATTCTCTTCAACTGAATTATTAGTATTATTTTTATTATTAAAATTATTATTATTATTATCATAAGCATTATTATCACTTCTATTAATACTACTACTAATTATCATTATTTTTATTATTCTTATTATATATATTATTACTTCTTTTAAACTTATACTAATGAAAACGACAATGATAAAAATACTACTTATAATAATGACAATAACAATAATGATAATAAAACTAGGAAGTATTAATTACAATTATTATTTGTTTTTATTTTTATTCAAAGATTAATTAATATCAGTTATATTATTGGTATCAATAATATCAATATAGTTATTCCCACAGGTGGAAAAATTTTAATACCTTAGAATTTTTATTATTATCACAATCTCGTAAAGACAATATATAAAGCTTCAAAACAATATAAATTTAACAAGCATAGATACTATCTTTGCAAACCATAATTTTGCATTCATCGATAAACTTTAGTGGATATTTAAAATTAACATCTAACACAAAAGAAAATATAATATCGATTGCATATTTGATTTATATATATATATATATATATATATATATATATATATATATTATATATATATATATATATATATATATATATATATATATATATATATATATATATATAATATATATAATATAATATATATATGGGGAAAAACCTGTTTTTGCATTTACAATTGGCATAACTTCGGATCAATTTCATATATATATATATATATATATATATATATATATATATATATATATATATATATATATATATATATATATATATATATATATATATATATATATATATATATATATATATATATATATATATATATATATATATATATATATATATATATATATATATATATATATATATATATATATATATATATATATATATATATATATATATATATATATATGTATATATATATTTTATATATTTGTGTATGTGTATGTATATATTAAAAATATCACACCACTTACGGGCAGAGCCTTTTTAAAGTAATAAGAATAAAGGAATAAAAACCTCATTCAAGTTCCACCTAACCCAAATTTCGTTGGTGAACACAGACGTGGGTTTTTAAGTATTTGTGATTAAATTATAATTCACAACCAGAGGTTGCTGGAAAAAAGGAGACACCACAGCGGACAAGCCTGGAATTGCCTTTGTCCATACAAAATTCATTAACTACCGTAGTAGTCCAGGGTTGAATTAGAGGAGAACAAGAGGCCAAGGTATTTGAGAATTAGCAATAGAATCATCAGAGAAAATAAATAAGAGAATGAGAAGGAATATATATAAATATATATATATATATATATATATATATATTATATATATATATATATATATATATATATATATATATATATATATATATATATATATATATATATATATATATATATATATATATATATATATATATATATATATATATATATATATATATATATATATATAGTATATATATATATATATATATATATATATATATTATATATATATATATATATATATTATATACATGAATGTATGAGTATGTGTGTGAATTGTCAAGAATAACTGAGTCTCTTTCAAATTACAGTTGTTATGCATTATGAAACAAATTATGTTTTTTCAAATGCAAAGGAAAAAAAATATCAATATTGGCAACAACTTCTTACACAAGATTATAAAAACAATCGTCATTAAGCAATATAATAAACAGTTATTAAACCCTCAACAATTTGTAATTATTACCCAAAAATCAATGTTCCAAATCAATTAACCTCTGCTATAATTATTGCACAATCAGTCTCATCATCAAGAACCAAAATTCTGGAGTCAAAATGTCATTGAAGGTTAAAATGGTTCCAGGAATAGTAGAGAAGCATCTGCGAACTCTGTCAAGTTGAAAGCATAATTACAGACTAGGTTACAGCTTTTTTACATCTAAAGTTAAATTATTCTTCAATTTTCTATAAATTTTCAAGGTTGTTTAGTTTTTTTCTACTATCGGTTGACGATTTTTTTTGGTATGAATTGAAACGTGAGGGATTCTAAATATGTTTACATTCGTTAGCATTGTATTATCTCTCTCTCTCTCTCTCTCTCTCTCTCTCTCTCTCTCTCTCTATATAATCTATATATATATATATATATATATATATATATATATATATATATATATATATATATATATATATATATATATATATATATATATATATATATATATATATATATATATATATATATATATATATATATTATATATATATATATATA
>SEYY01004752.1:60000-62500 GCA_009176605.1 Armadillidium nasatum
ACAGAAGAGGAATGAAAAAGTTGGATTGATAGAGCATGAGTCTATAAGCTATAAAAGGAAGTTACTCAAATATTCCTTTAGGGAAGAGATGTTGTACTTAAAATTTTAGAAGAGCAATATTGATAGAATTCCTCAGCAAAAGAGAGATAGAGATCGTAGAGTACATTTAGAGTAAACCCAAGACTCTACGAGTTTATTTAAATGGAATCATTACATAAATGTAATAAAGAAAGAGAACTTCTCTTTACAGATAAAACAACCAAAACACTATGAAAATGGTCTGGAAGAACCACTTCAAAGTATCTAAATTATTTTTTCTCTCTCAAGAAAGACTAAGCAACCTATGAGATTCCTACAAGAAAGTATATATATATATATATATATATATATATATATATATATATATATATATATATATATATATATATATATATATATATATATATAATTTATATATATATATATATATATATATATATATATATATATATATATATATATATATATATATATATATATACTATATATATATATATATATATATATATATATATATATATATATATATATATATATATATATATATATATATATATATATATATATATATATATATATATATATATATATATATATATATATATATATATATATATATATATATATATATATATATATATATAATATATATATATATATATATATATATATATATATATATATATATATATATATATATATATATATATATATATATATATATATATTATATATATATATATATATATATATATATATATATATATATATATATATATATATATATATATATATATATATATATCATACTGTTTATATGTAAATAAAAATGTAAGAACGTTTGTGTACATTTTTGCTATAATTACAAAAACGTTGAAAGATATGGCTTAAATATTCTTGACTTTAAAAGCAGCATTTCCAATTATTAAATACAAAAGTTGAAATTGGGGCAATGTCAATATGATGAAGTTCTGACATTTATGGGGAAATCAACTCTTTCTCTTTTATTATTATTATTTTTATTATTATTATTATTATTATGACTGCTATTATTTTTTCTATTATTATCACTATTATTACTATTATTATTATTATTATTATTATTATTATTATTATTATTATTATTATTATTATGATTTTTATTATTATTATTATTATTATTATTATTATTATTATTATTATTATTATTATTATTATTATTATTATTATTATTATTATTATTATTATTATTATTATTATTATTATTATTATTATTATTATTATTATTATTTCAATTATTGTTATTATTATCATTATTACCATTATTATTATTATTATTATTATTATTATTATTATTATTATTATTATTATTATTTTTATTATTATTATTACTACATTGCTTTTGGTGCAATATTTTTGTTCCTTTCTTTATTTATTTTTCTATTTTACTTTTTAATTTATTCATTAATAATTGGAAGCAAAACAAAGGAAGAAAATCTCAAGCAAGGTTGTTTGTTATGCATAAAATCTACCAAAAGTTCACCTTTGCTTGTATATATAATATATATATATATATATATATATATTATATATATATATATATATATATATAATATATATATATATATATATATATATATATATATATATATTATTATATAATATATATGTGTGTGTGTGTGTGTGTGTGTGTGTGGTGTGTGTGTGTTTATAAATTTTTAGTTTTATTTATAAATGAATTGGATATTTGTTTCATATAAGAAAAGTTCGAATGAATCGAAAATTCGACTTTTGTGACCATAAGCACCCCACAGTCCCCACCTATACTATATATATATATATATATATATATATATATATATATATATATATATATATATATATATATATATATATATATATATATATATATATATATATAATATATATATATATATATATATATATATATATATATATATATATATATATATATATATATATATATATATATATATATATATATATATATATATATATATATATATATATAGATAATAGATATAAGAGATAGAGCCAATATATCAAAAAAGACTGGCGTTTAAACAGGCTGAGAAAAGTAATGAGAGATAAAAAAAAAGAGAATGAGTAAGAGAATAAAAAAAGAGAGAGGGAGAGAAAAAAGGAAGAAAGAAATAAAGATAGAAAGAGAAGGAAAGAAAAGGAGAGCAGTTATCTATAATCCTTCACATTGAAATGTGACCAGCCATAACAACCAATTTTAGAGACCCTGATTCAATTCTTTTTCCCCAATATTTATAATTTTAAATTATAAAGATAAGTCACTACATTTATATGACGTCACGGTTAAAGTTTTTTTTTTATCGTCAAAGTGGAAGGTCAGAAATCAAGACTAGACCTTACAGCACCTTATTTAGAAGCACAGATATGAAACATTAGTGTTTTAGTATAATTATTTCCCTTATTTACAATCTGAAGCAAA
>SEYY01004752.1:75000-80000 GCA_009176605.1 Armadillidium nasatum
TATATATATATATATATATATATATATAGCATATAAATTTTATTGTATATATTTTATCATATATATGCTATCTTTCTTTAGAGAGACGAAACTCGAATAACATTTTACAACTCTGAGTTAAAATATTCCTGTTCGCCAAGTAATCAAGGTTCTTCAATTGGAGGATATCAAAATCCTACTTTTTTTGCATTACACACTGCATACTATTGTTTATTATTAATTTTATTATTATAAAAATTAATTTATTTTTATTATTATAATAATTTCTTACATTAAAATCCTAAATATAATTATATATTATTATAATAAAATTGTTTTATAATTTTATTATGTTATGTTATACTATATTGTTTTCTAATTATATGAATTATTATATTTTATAAATTGATATTACAGGTAAAATCAAAATTTTGATTTTGAATATTTTAATAAAATAGGTTTTCAAATATTATTATGTATTAGGCAATAAATTAATTTGCACTGCATTTTTTAATATCTCTCATTACAATATTTGGATTCTATTCCTTTTCAAGTTTTTTTTTTATAAAATTTTAACACATTTTGCTGCTAGCGATTGAGGGGATTAGAGGAAAGAAAAGTATGAAAGATAAAATTGATAAAATTGAGAAATAAACAGAGGTTAACATCTCAGACATTTAACTGTTTGTTGGCAAAATATTTATAGGTGATTCATTTGATCTATGGCTGCTGTGGAGGTTTTAATTTAATAATATTCTTTTCTGTCTGGCTGATGAGTCAGAGTCAAAGTCATCTGAAGGAAGAAGGGAGTAAATTATAAAATTCAACTCTTTAAAAACTCAACTTATTTACTTCTCCCTCTCTAAAATACCTCCAAACTTTCCTATCTCCTTCGACGGTTCTGCCATCTGTGAACAACATAAACATTCTTGGTCTTAACATAAACAACAAATTATCTTGGAAACCTCATATCACAACTGTTGCTAGGGTGGCTTTTAAGAAGCTAGGAGTTCTGTTCAGGTTGCAGGAATTTTTCCCTTCTGAGTAATTACTTCATTTATTCAGGGGTCTTATTCGTCCATGAAAGAAGCATTGTTCTCACATTTTGGGTGGTTCCACCATTCTTTTCGGTAGTGTTGAGTTTAAGGCTAAAAGACTAATAAACTGTCCCCTACTGTGGAACTCTCTTGACCCTCTTTCCCTGCAACGTGACGTTGGCGCATATCTCTTTTCTATAAGTGCATCAATAACAGCTGCTTGAGGGAGTAGACTACTTGCATTTCATCCTCCATTGCATCGTCCTCGGAGCAGAAGAGGTGTCTTACTTGCGCGTGGAAAATCTGTTAAAGTTCCAAACTGAATGCTTGCTCGTTATGGTGTCCCCTTCTTTCCAGCCACATCTGTTATGTGGTACTCTGTACATTTTCTGTTTTTTCTGTTCTATTTAATCTTCATCTTTTTAAAGACTCCGTCTGCACTCAACTTAGTGATATTCGTTAGACTTATGTATTTATGGGTTTTCTTTGATGTTTTTATCATGCGCTCTCCTTGAGAAGGGCTCTGCCCGTGAGTGGTGGTGACATGTAATAAAATAAAATTTGAAAAAAGGAGTCGGCATCAGGAGTCAAGGGTAGGAAAAAGAGAGTAAGGAGTCAGGAGTCCTATTTATTTTTTTTTTTTTTTTTTGAGAAAGTCATAGTAGGAGTAGAGAATTAAAAATTTGTATACAAGTCATGTATTAGATGCGAAATTTTTTGCCACAGTCATAAATTGGAGTTAGAGTTAGAATTATTTGCCATAAAGAGTCTGGAGTTGGATAATTTCTCTCTTACATCTGCAATTTTACTTTTCTGGACAAAATCTACTTCCAAACTTTTTCTAAAAAGTATTTAATGTCACTTTACACTCTTTGAACTTGAACTCTTCAGTTTAAGTAAAATTGCACACTCAATTAAAATATTATCTTTTTTATTAATTTAAAATTTTATTATCCACATGTCAACAAAAATGCAAATTTAAAAAAATATAAAAATCATAAATAAATTTATTTTTTCTTATCATATCTAACATTGAAAAAAAAATTAAAATTCTTGAAAAAGTATGAGGCTAATTTTTTATAAATACATTTTGGCAGATTTCACTCAAAAAATGTTGTGATCAAAATATTTAACTAGTAAAGCGTTTGTAATTATTCTTAAATGTTTTAACAACTTCCCTGAAGATTTCATTCAAGGTCTTTTATAAAAATAATAAAAGAATGACAGAAACTTTTCACAGTAGAAAAATTATATATAATAACAGATTTATTTGCTATTTCTGATATTTCTTTAAAAACTTATAAATAAATTAATATAATGTATATGAATACACACACACACACACACACACACACACTATATATATATATATATATATATATATATATATATATATATATATATATATATATATATATATATATATATATATATATATATATTATATAATATTTTTTTTTTTTTTTTTTTTTTTTTTTTTTTTTTTTTTTTTTTTTTTTTTTTTTTTTTTTTTTTTTTTTTTTTTTTTTTTTTTTATATATTTATATATATATATATATATATATATATATATATATATATATATATATATATATATATATATATATATATATATATATACTATATATATATTCAAGTAGTTTCATTGTTTGGAAAAAATGGCATTTTGAAATTTAAATGAGAGTTTGAAGCTTAAAGTAAGTTATTAAGAAAATGATTTTCCAAATGCTTACTTTATTATTAAGTAATTTAAATGAATCAAAAATAGTTATCTTATATATATATATATATATATATATATATATATATATATATATATATTATATATATATATATATATAATATATATATATATATTATATATAATAATAATTGCTAATTTTTATATTTTAATATTATTATTATTATTATTATTATTATATTATTATATATTATTATTATTATATTATATATATTTATTATTATTTATTATATTATATTATATTATTATTATTATTATTATTATTATTATTATTTTTCATTATTATATAATTATTATTATTATTATTATTATTATTATTATTATTATTATTATTATTATTATTATTTATTTTAAGTTTATTATTGTTATTATTATTTACTATTATCTATAATATTGTTTTATTTTACATTAACTTCCGGCTGACAAAGGCGTAAACAAAATTATTATATTTTAAAATAGTTTTTGAAAGAGTTGACCCAAATGGCGACCCTCATGGTCAAATTTATTTTTACAGAAAAGTCTTACAGTTGTAACAAAACAAGGACCTTTCTGATTCAGAATAGTAGTAATAACGCTAATAATAATAATTATATAATAATATAATAGTTAATAATAGCTTAATAACATCAATAATGATTATAATAATAATGAATAATTTTTTAAATTCCTTTCGCTGACTTATTTCTTTTCTTGCATGAGGTATTTCATCTGAAAAGGAAGTGTTTAGAATCGAGGAAAACATCTGTTCTTATTATCTCTTTTTCTTCTTCATTTTGAATGTCAACTTTGCTGGAATTTTAAAAAAAGACTTCCTTAATGTATCGATGATAGGCAATTTTTTCGGGACTTTTCATACTTTACCCACAATAATAATAATTTTAAATTTAATTAATTATAATTAATAAATAATTAATTAATAATACATTATTATATTAATTATTATTATATTTTATATATATATATTATTATTATTAATGATTTAAAATTTTAATAAATATATAATAATAATAATAATAATAAATAATAATAATAATAATAATAATAATAATAATAATAATAATAAATAATAATAATAATAATATATAATAACAGTAATAATAATAATATAATTTTAATTAATAATTTAATAATATAATTAATAATAATATTATAATATATAAATATATAATTATATAATATATATATATAATATAATATATAATATTAATATAATAATATATAAAAAATATATATTAGTGTGTGTGTGTGTGTGTATGTGTGTGTGTGTGCGATGAGACGATTAATCGGCAAAATCGGCATATTCTTTCTCAATCGTCATAGTCATCGTCAATTTTCTGCCAATAATTTTGCCGATTTATTACTTATATTGGTTTATCTCTCTCTCTCTCTCTCTCTCTCTCTCTCTCTCTCTCTCTCTCTCTCTCTCTCTCTCTCTCTCTTTCTCTATCTCTGCACCACCTTCTTCTTTTGAGAATGAAAACTTTTTAGTTGCTGGAGCTAAATATACTCTCCAAGTCCAAATTGAATTATTTCAGAAACAGAAGAAAAGATTGTTTCTGCATAATAATTTAAAAGCTCTAAATTTAAATTACTAGAATTTGGTATGTCTGTCCATGTCCTCACGGCTTATTAATATTTTAATTATTATTTAAAATTTTAATTATTATTTTTAAAATTAATGTTCTGAAGATACTCTTGTTCTATTTAAAAATTATATGTATTTACATATTTGAATAAGGAAAAGAGGTAAAACAATTTAATTCTTCCACATAAAAAAAATCGTTAAATTTATAATTATGAATATTTTAAAACTATACTTATTCAGTTATATATATCGTCATCGTCAAAAAAAAAAAAAAAAAAAAAAATTTTTTTTTTTTTTCTCTCTCTCTCTCTCTCTCTCTCTCTCTCTCTCTCTCTCTCTCTCTCTCTCTCTCTCTCTCTCTCTCTGTGTGTGTGTCTGTTATGCCCTGTATACTTTCTTTAGAGAATCTTAAAGAATTATTCTAACAACTGAAAGAGACCTTTAAGAAATAAAATATAATATACTTCGCATTAAGTAAGAAGTACATTTGAGGCAGTGGTTAATGAAACTACATATTTTTAATCATTTATTCCGAGATTCAGAAATTACAAAAATTATTTAAATAAATAAATAAATAAATTAAAAATAAAGGAACATTTTTACATTTAAATTTGCACAAAGAATCAAAATGCCTTATAAAGAAATTTTAAATCTTAAA
>SEYY01004753.1:0-2500 GCA_009176605.1 Armadillidium nasatum
GTCTTCCTCAAGAACGGAATCTGCCTTCGGCAAGGAGACGTTTCTGGCATTTGGTCCCACTAACTTGTCTGACTTGCGGTTGTATTTTCTTATTACTGTTTCCGTGGGAAGGGTCCCTATGAGTGTGCAGAGCGCATAACCGAGTGATTCTCTCTGGCATGGAGCCGTACATTCCATATTCTTTCCTTTCTACTAAACCTAACAAACCAAGGTCTAACTCTGCTTGTTCTTGGGATACCCACCGCAGGGATGTTGCCTTCAGGGTTTACTGTCGTCTTCAAACGCCAGAAACTCACGTAACTTATATTTCATTTCGGAATCGTGCAAAATCTAAGCTTCGTAACACAAAAACTATTTTCCCTGTAGGAAATGCAATAATCTTTCTGGTTCCAATTCTTCACGCCCTTTCTGGTATTTTGCCAAAAAATGTCAACTCTAACTTTGCTTCTTCCTCTTTTCCTCCTCTAGTATCCTCTGACGGTTCAACTGCCGTTTTGCCTTCCTCTAAAGCTGAACTCTTCTCTCAAACTTTTGCCTCTAGCTCAACCTTAGACTACTCCAGAGCTGTTCCTACTCCTTCAACCCCCTCCAGCACATTTATGCCTAAAATTGTTATTTCTTATAAAGACGTCATTTCTGTTCTCTCTGAGCTTGACATTAAGAAGGGGTAAGGTCTTGATGGTATCCATCCAGTGGTTCTCAAATCTTGTGCTTCTGAGCTTGCACCCTGCCTTGGTAAACTATTTCGTCTATATCTTTATACTTCAACCTTCCCTTCTAGCTGGAAATGTGAGCTCATTCAGCCTGTGCCAAAAAAAGGGGACCCATCTCAATCCTTCTAACTATCGTCCAATTTCTTTAACCTCCGTTCTTTCTAAAGTTTTTGAATCCATCATAAAAAGGAAGATTTATTAACATCTCAATTCTTCTAATCTTATCTCTCATTGCCAGAATGGCTTTCGCAAGAAACGCTCTACTGGTGATATTCTTTCCCTTCTCTCTGACTCTTGGTCCTCCGCTCTTCTGCATTTCGGTGAATCTTTTGCTGTGGCGCTGGACATATCGAAAGCTTTCGATAGAGTCTGGAACAAACCTTTGATTTCCAAACTTCCCTCTTTCGGAATCTATCATTCTCTCTGTGGCCTACTCTCTGATTTCCTTTCTGGTCGTTCTATAGCAGCTTTTGTAGACGGCCACAGTTCATTCTATAAATCTAATAATAGTGGTTTTCCTCAAAGATCTGTCTTGTCCCCAACACTTTTTCTGCTTTTCATTAAAAACCTTCTCTCTATTACTTCATCTCTTAACCACTCCTATGCCGATGACTCCACCCTTCATTACTCCTTTCAGTTTGAAAGGCGCCCCTCATAACAGCAGTTAATAGACTCAGGGTAGTCTTGGAGCAACTAAACTTTGATCAATCTCTCATTTCAAATTGAGGCAGAAAAAAAATGGTCGTTTTCAATGCCTGAAGAAACTCAATTCCTCCATCTCTCTACTAGACACAATCTTCCACACAACTATGATATCTTCTTCGAAAGCACACAACTCAAACCTTCTTCTCTCCTTAATATTCTTTATGTTTCTCTTTCTCGTAATCTTTCTTGGAAAGATCACATTAGTTATCTTTCTAAGCAAGCTTCTAAGAGGTTGGGTGTTCTGAGGAGCCTTCAGAACTTCTTCATACCACCCCAGTTGCTTGCTCTTTATTGAGCTGTTGCTCGCCCCTGTATGGTATACACCTCACACATCTGGGGTGGTTCCACTCATGCAGCTTTCCTTAAAAAGGTGGAGTCTATGGCTTTTCATCTGATCAACCCTTCTACTCTCAGAAATTCTCTCCAGACTCTTTCTGACCTTCGAATTGTTGCGTCACTTTCTCTATACTATCGCTATTACAACGGACACTGCTCTTCTGAACTCTCTCATCGCATACCTTCTTCTTTGAGAGAGCTCGTGAGACCAGTCTTTCCACACAGTCTCATCCTTCCTCTGTCCAACTCTCTGACCCCAGACATTATCACTATGCTCAATCTTACATGTACTCTGCTAGTAAAGTGTGGAACACACTCCCTTCATCTATTTTCCCAATTTCCTATGACTTACATACCTTCAAACGCCGTGTTTCTGGACATGTCGGCCTTTAATCAGATCAGAATCCCGATTTTCTCCTTTCTCTGGTGAAAATTTGGTAGTCCTCCGGCCTTTGCCCACCAGAGGTTAATATATATATATATATATATATATATATATATATATATATATATATATATATATATATATATATATATATATATATATATATATATATATATATATATATATATATAGTGGGAAGAATCGTTTGTGGCATTCCGGTGCCAGAAACTGGTCGGACTTGCGGGCGCTCTTCTTCTTATCCCTATTGGAATGAGTATTGCTTTGGCAGAAGGGTATCTCTAAGAGCTCAAAAGGAATAACAGAGATGATTCTTTCTCCATAGATATTTACATTGCAAATT
>SEYY01004753.1:5000-32729 GCA_009176605.1 Armadillidium nasatum
AAAAACAACATAAATAATATAAACAAAACTCAATCTTATTTTATTTACTACAATTTGGATTTTATATTTGCTGCAAAACTTCTAACAGAATTTTGTTCCCTGAGTTTTAGAAAAAACGCTATTAGCCCAAAACTGACCAACTGTCGATTTTTTTTTAAATCCACCTTTTCTGACAAAAAAGTTAAAACAAAACTACAACTACATCATTTCTTATTTTTGGTAGTTGTATAGAGAAAGAATGGGGCTAGAAATTCCTCTGTACACCTTATTCAATGCTATTCGTTTGTTTCGAGATATAGCCTCTCAAAAATGGTCCATTTTTGACGAAATTTCAAAAAATATCCAAAGTTTGAGAGGCTATATCTCGCTTCAAACAAATAGCATAATAATCTAATAAATAAAAGTTGTAGCTCCGTCCCTCCTCTAAACAATATCCCTAAATAAAAAAAAATTAGTAGGTAGCGTTTTTTTTTTTAAAAAAATAATTTTTTTGTCCAGACGGGTAGGATTTTCGCAAATTTTTTTCAAAAAATAATTCAAGTACTTATATCTTTTTTCCTAGATGCAATATCAAAAATCAGTTCCAACCAATGCAAGAAATTGGGGCTAAGATTATTAAGCTCAATTTTCAACTTATCTGGACCATGCAGTGGTTTGGCCCCGCTATTATTTTTTTATTTTTTATTTTTATTATTATTTTTATTTATTTATTATTTTTTTAAGCTTTGTGTCCAAATTACTTGCAAACCTCTAGAATCTCCGATAAACGTCAGAAATGAACTTAGAACTTGAAGGAAAAATGCATATACACTGAAATTTTCAGCTCATACGTTTTAATAATAAATTTTTTTTTTTAAAGATTGGACCCTCCCCTAAAGCACCTATATTAAATTAAGACAAAATTAAATCTCCTTACTGAGTTTATCACTACAGTTTATATTAAATATATTGAGAATATTACTCTTCTTCGTCGACCAAAATATTTCATATGCCTGACTATTTCATACTCTAATTATAATTGATGAAAATAACAAAAAGAACTGGATTAAAAAGTTTAGTTGCTCCTCCACTAAGGTTAACAAAAAAAAAATTTTTGATTTTAAAAAATAAAAGACTAAGTTTATATTTATACATACCAGATAGCTTATATGTATTTTTTAGTTTTATTAATTAACTAAATTTTTTTATTTCATTATTGACATTCATTGTGGGAATTGGTTGTTTCGTCATGGTCTTACTCAAACAGCTTAGGAAAAAATGAAAAAATTAAATAAATAAATAAATTATTGAAACAAAAATATATTTCTATTGAAATTTTAAAATTAAAAATTTTTTATATAACTCACCTGCATTTTTCAGTAAATATCTAAAGCCAGAATTCAAAAGTAAATAAGTGTCGCAGGTTTGAATAGTTTAGCAAAAAATATCGTTGGATGTTAATGAAGTTTTACCGTTGGTTTTACCTCCAGCTCGATAAAATTTTATATTAAATTTTATATTAATTTTAAATATTTTCCTTTTTAAGTCTTCTTACCATATTTTGAACTTAAAAATATGAAGACAGTGACGTTTCTTTTTTTAAATAAAAAAATTAAAAATTCAGTAAAATAAAAGAAGTAACGATTTTTTTAAAAAAAAAATCACTTAAAAAACGCAACTGATTCATTTTAATTTTGTTTTTATTTTTTTATTATGTCAACCCTGTTCTAGTAATAACAAAGAAATTTTTTTTTGTCGAACAATGAAGAGTTTGAAATAAGCTTCCCATTACATTATTACCATACGGCGTTATTCGTTTATTGCATGATTGCATCCATGCTGTGAGTCAACTTTCAAACTTCAAAATAAACCGGCAAAAACTTGCTTGTTAAATATAATTTTGTATTAAAAACAAATAAATTAATAAAATTTTATTGGAACCCAAGAATATAATGAGCATGAATATGGTAAGATTGGTTTTAAATGTAAATTTTAAATAAATTATTGAACTGTATTGGTGAAGAATAAGTATTTTCTTTAATGAAAATGGCATAATTTCTTTAACTTTATCATGTTCCTTGGTTTCTTTTCCATGATCTACTTTAAAGAATTTTATAGCAATATTTATTGAGCTGTTATTGTAACGTATTATATTTCATCCAAGAAATCTTTTGACAGGAACATTCCTAACTCCCGCAGCTTCTCCCCATAGCTCTCACCCTTAAACCCAGAAATTTCTATTATACTTAACTTTATTATATTATAGTTAATTGCTTGTGTTAATAATTGTGTATAATTGGGCTTAGTTTTACTTTTATCTTTGCATGAATGAACTGATAACTAGGGATGGGATAGACCTAGTCTTTCGTGCATGCATTAGTATTGTTATTATTATCTGTTAGTCTCGATAGGCCCTTGTGGCTTCTAACTGTCTATTTTCCTATGTTCTTATGTTAACAATATTGCAATTTATTAATTCTGTCTTATTAGATTATTACTTTACTTCCAAACATCATTTTAGCTACTTTTAGATTACTGTTAATAATGACAAAATCTTTTTCTTGGCTTATAGACTCAAGCCAATCCCTGTTCATATTGTATTTAAATCTTTGAATAACCTAGGTAATTGTCAGGTTCAGGCAAGCATTTTTTTTCTTTAATATATAAAATTATAAAAATAGAAAAAAAATGAATTTTTTTTTTTTTTTTTTTTTAAGGTAAATTAGGGTATAGGAAATTTTGTACACTAAAAACAAAAAACATTAAAAATGTAATTAAAGAGTAATAAGGATGATTATTTAATAATATATTGTATGACTTTATTGGTGTATTATCATCTGGCTATGCATTACCAGGTTGCTGCATCAGCTTAGGAGTGAATTGAGTAAATTTAATATAGCTATTATTTCAGATTTTGTTTTCATACTTTGTATTAAAAAAAAAAAAAATTTCCGGAACTCAACTATAACATATATGAAGAACCTTATATTTGTTATAATTTAAATTTATATGATGCTTATCTGCCTATTCAAGAAGATTATCTATATCACTTTAAAGATTAAAATACCCATTACTATATCACTTTAAAGATTAAAATACCCATTACTCTTCCTTACAGAGGCAGCCACTTTGGTATGATCTGTAAGCTAAAAACTTATATTCAAGTTAGTGTTTCCAAATCATTCTAATATATATATATATATATATATATATATATATATATATATATATATATATATATATATATATATATATATATATATATATATATATATATATATATATATATATATATATATATATATATATATATATATATATATATATATATATATATATATATATATATATATATATATAATATATATATATATATATATATATGAGGAACTGAGGTGTTACTAATTCTGTGGGACACCATTCTTCACCATATCCCATAATAATTTATAACCATTCAGTAGTACATACTGCCTTCTATTTGTCAATCATTCTACCTATTCCACATTGTGATAACTTTTTTATTAATCTTGAATGTTGTATATTATCCTAGTTTTTACTAGTCTAAATATAATAATCTCCATAGTCATTGTGGTCAGTAATGTATTCTATAATCTCTTAAAAAGGTTTGTCTGGTTTAATCTACTCTTTCTAAAACCATGCTAGGAATCATACAATGTTTTATTTGTTCAAATGTTACTCTATATTTTTTTTTTCAGTAACATTTCCAAAACTTTTACAACCATGTGTGTCAAGCTTACTGGCCAATAATTTCCCAAATTATTACTGTACATTTCTTATACATAA
This sequence comes from Armadillidium nasatum, assembly GCA_009176605.1. Taxonomy (NCBI): domain Eukaryota; kingdom Metazoa; phylum Arthropoda; class Malacostraca; order Isopoda; family Armadillidiidae; genus Armadillidium; species Armadillidium nasatum. Next base: position 8,784 of record SEYY01004753.1, read on the forward strand.
GCACAACAAATGCAGTTTACCAGCCCTCTAATACCTCACCAATTAATAATATATTGTTTAAAAATCAAATTAAGTCCCTTTGCAGTACTGCTATTACCCTCCTTTAGGCTTCTGCCAAATGCACTATTGTAGGCCGCAGCTTTACTTGGGTCATTATGGTCTAATAAAGGTTTTATCTTTATTATTTAATTTTCAACTTCTGTAAGCCTACTTTTTATATCATATCAGAACTGTCTGTAAGTTATGTAATCTTAGTAAATACTAAAACAAAATAAGTATTAAAATTATTAGCCTTTTTTTTTTTTGAAACTAATAAATTTTGATTAATTTTTATGGGACAAAGTGCCTTATTTTTATATTTAAATTTATAAAAGCTTAAATACTTTATCAGATTCTTATTAGCTTTCTTTGCTATATTAATTTCTACATTTTTCTTCACCTTTCTTATTTACTGGTTGTTCATTTCAAATTTCCTTGTAATTTTTTAAATCTTTCTTCTTTAAATCTTTTCTCCCTTGGATATTTTAAAGCATCTCTCTTATCTCACTATTTCACTAGCTAGATTTTGTCTTTACCACCCCGATGGCTTTAGTTTTAAAACATACTGAATATGTCAAAATTTGTTTAAAGTATTCTTTCTGACAAAACTACTTTGGTCTTTAAATTCCTTATCCGTATAAATTCTATTAAACATGTCTCAAAATTTAATAAAATCACTATTCCTTTATTAACCTGTAGTTTGGTCCCAGATAACATATAATACATTAATTATTCATTAATACTAAGAGTGCTGCATATCTTGTAGGTTCATGGACCATCTGACTCTATTGTCTAGTATATAATTTATGAATACAGAACTTCTGTGTTTCATACTAGTCAGTGAATCTCAGTGTTAAGAAAATTAAAGGTCACATTATGGATATTATATACTTTTTCTTTATTATTATATGCTGCCTCAATTTCCTTCACAATTTCTATACTTGATTTTGAATATCTTTTTATAGGAATTTTTTTTAAAGTTTTTGGTTTTTATTGTATTAAAATGGTCTTTAAACTTCAATTTTCTTTATTTAATGCATTCAGACCCGAGTCTGAAGATTATGAAAAAGATGTAGGTGTAATTATTAGCAGTAATTAGTGTTTGGAAGCAAATAATAAAGCTAAGTTAGGAATAGTAAATTACAATATTATTTTACGTATTATATACATTACCTTTTAAAAGATAAAAGTAAGCCTCAGGTGAGCATTTTTGATTTTTACTTTATTGAAACTATAAAAACAGAAATATTTAAGGCTTTTCAATAATTTTTCATATATCCCATCAACTAAAAATCTAGTTGATTCAGGTCTGGAAACCTTGGTTTGCCATTGAATTAGACCATTGTGAATCCATTGTCCATAGAAAATTTGTTGTAGATTTTCTGTCACTTCATACATATTCCATTGATAAGTTTCCATATTGAAAAACTGCTTCAAACTTCAATATCTCATTCACCATTGAAAAGTTGGTGGTGTATGTTAATTATAACTTTTTACTAGGTGTTTATTTATTAGAACTTTTTGCTTCTAATAATATTTTTTTTTTTTTTTTATAATAATTTTTTTACCTATAATATTTTTTATATTTCAAAATATTTCTTCTTCTTATCAGGGAGAATTAAGACAATACCCTGTCACTCACAAAACCTCTCCAGACATCCCTATCTTCAAACAATCCATTCTGCTCCACCTCCACCACTGATGGTCTTCTGCCTGCTGGTCTCCAGTTGTACATGTCCCTGTATCTATCCTTATCCATCCTTCGTACATGTCCATACCACCTTAACTGGCCACTATCCTCATCCTCCTGTATATTTCCACCCCAACTCTCATCTGATATCCTCACTTCTCATGTGCTTCTGCTTTGTTACACCCTTTATCAGCCTCAGCACCCTCATCTCAGCTGCTTTCACCTTGTTGCCAGCATTGTGGTCAGTGACCACACTTCAGATCTATATGTCAATGTGGGTCTCAGAATCATAGTATGCATCAAAAAGCACCTATTCTTTTATCAATCTCTTTTTCCTTCTCTCTGTCTAAGCTCACCACAGCCCACTGATAACTTAATCTCACCTAATCCGCCAAGGCTACACCATCCACCACAATCATAATAACCCTTTCAGCTCCTCTCCCGATCGTCATCACCTCTGTCTTTTCTTAATTTATCTTCAGTCCCCACTCCATCAAAACCTCCACCCACCGTGTCACCACCCCTGCAATGCATCTAATCCCCTAGTCACCAATGCCACATTGTCTGTGTATGCCAGCATCATTTCCCTCTCATTTCCCATGTCCACTTCTCTTATACACTTGTCCATATATATATATATATGATGAAAAGCAAGGGCAATACCACCCCTCCTTACCTAACTCCCAAGTTTATTGGGAACCTGTCACTAACTCTAGTGTGATGTTCTGACAGCACCTTCACTTCTCTCATTCATATTCCTGATCTCATAACTAGTTTAGAATCTATACCATAAAAGAAATATTTTAAATTTATACCATAAAAGTTGTCCTGTAAAACTTCCCATAGCTTCCCTCTGGGCACAGAGTCAAATGCCTTTTCCAGATCAATAAATGCTACACACAATTTCACTGGCCCATTCCCATTTTTTTTTTTTCATTTAACATACTTAAAGTTAAGATCAGGTTAGTAGTACTTCTTCCAGGTCTATAACCTTGCTGTACTTCAGTTTATCTTCTACTTTCCCCTCTGGAGCCTTCTCCATTATTTGTTCATATATTTTAATATTTCCTAAATCACACACACACACACACACACTATATATATATATATATATATATATATATATATATATATATATATATATATATATATATATATATATATATATATATATATATATATATATATATATATATATATATATATATATATATATATATATATCGATTCCTATTGATTATTGAAATTTAACTCATTACTTAAATTTATCTCAACATTTCAGTTTAAATATTGCTAAATTCTAAAGGGAAAATTAGAAAGTTACATTAACAGTATATATTGTTAATGTGACCTTTTACTTTGTGTGTTATAGATTCAGAAATTTTTTTTTTCTCTTTTGATATTTTTCCTTTTATTTTGCTATTTTGATCAATTAACTTGTGCCATTTTCTCTTTTTTCGAGTTTTTTCTCTTGATAATTGTTTTCAATATTTAAACTGAAATATTGAGATAAATTTAAGAAATGAGTTAAATTTGATTAATCAATGTGAATCTTAATTATTAGAATGTTGCATTCATTCTTTGTATTTTTGTTCCTACTATATATTATATATATATATATATATATATAATATATATATATATATATAATATATATATATATATATATATATATATATATATATATATATATATATATATATTATATATATATATATTTTGACTGACTGACTGACTTGAGTTATTTTGTACCCTGGTCAGACCAACTTCAGAGTACACACAGAGAGGTTTATTGAAGTATGGAAGGGGATACAGAATTAATTGCAGCAGAGAAAAATTAGATTATAGTCGAAAGTGGTCTACTTTCCTTTAAAGGAAAAAAGTATTTTGTTAAGGATTAAGGAGCATGGAAAACATTTGCAAATTTGTTTAAGATACCTATTTAGTTGATTAAACTTTTGTATCAAATTTATTGTAAAAAGAATTTATGAAATTTATTGTGTGCTGCACAAGAAAATCACAAATGAATATTAGAGATTTTTGAATATTTTTGGTTAGTAGGTCTACTGTAAATTAAAATATATAAAAAAAGTAATAAGCCATTCATTCATTTTATTTTTCATTTTTATTTTTATTTTTTAAACAGTTTAAAAAGTTACTACAGACACCAGTCATTTTTTTATCTAAACAAAATCATTTTCTTCGAATGTCATCAGATGCAGCTGCAACTCAAACAAGACAAACATCTAACATCGAAAAATGTAAGCTGTTATTATATATATATATATATATATATATATATATATATATATATATATATATATATATATATATATATATATATATATATATATATATATATATATATATATATATATATATATATATATATATAATAATAATAATAATAATAAAATAATAAGTAAAAATTTTGGTATATAATATATAATATTTTCATAAAAATTTGGTATCGCTCCATCCTTAATAATATAATAATAATAATAATAATAATAATAATAATAATAATAATAATAATAATAATAATAATAAATAACCATGTCTAAATTATAAAATCAGAAATCCTCATTAAGAAATGCTGAAAACAAAAAGCTTTAAGAAGTTATTAAAAAGAGCACAAGCTTTTGAACATAAATCTGGAGTTCATCATTCAAATACCATTCGTTTTTTTTTTCAGTTTTAGCATAGCACCTGAATGATTGAATCATGAACTGCATATATGAGTTTATATAAATAAATATTAATATTATATAATATATATATATATATATATATATATATATATATATATATATATATATATATATATATATATATATATATATATATATATATATATATATATATATATATATATATATATATATATATATATATATATATATATATATATATATATATATATATATATATATATATATATATATATATATATATATATATATATATATATATATATATATATATATATATATATATATATATATATATATATACATATATATAGCAATTTTTTCATGCTATTTATTTATCACTGTTTTTTAATGTTTTGATTTTGTACTGCACAGATGGTTCTTAATAAAAAGTGTTTTATTACCAGCCCTGTACGACACTGTTCAAAAAAGTGTACTTAGGAAAAAACATTTGGAGCAAATAACCTCTGACATTTATCAAATTTCTAATTGGGGCAGAGAAAACATGGTTGTTTTCAATACCTCAAAAACTCTTGCTCCATATTTCTTCATGACATAATCTATCCCACAACTATGACATCTTTGATAATACACAATTGAAACCTTTTTTGTCTTTAGTATTTATTCTTAGTGTTTCCTTTTCTTGTGATCTAAGATTTTTTTGGAAGGATTACATTTTATTTCTAACTTATTAATTGTTTGAGGATTCTGATGCATCTTCAAAATTTCTTCATGTTGACTCAGTTGGTTGCTCTTTATAAGAGTTTTGTTAGCCCCTATATGGAGTATGCCTCACACATCTGTGATGTCTTCTCTCATAGCTCTCCTCAAAAAGGTGGAGTTTTGGAATTTTTATCTTATCAATTGCTTTTTGGTCTTTAACTCTCTGGTCTCTTAACATCGAATTGTGCCATTCTCTCTATACTATAGCTATTGCAGTGGACACTGCTCTTCTGAACCCTCCTGTTGTATACTCTTCCATTGAGTAAGGCTGGGTGACACACCTTTCTACATAAGTCTCATTCTTTCTCTGTCCACAGGTCTCAGACCCCAGACTTAACTGTTATGTTCAATCTTTCATGTACTCTACTGGTAAAGTCTGAAACACCTCCATTTTCCCAACTTCCTTTGAGTTGTACACCTTCAAACGCCATGTATTTGGACATGTCGGTCATTAGTTTGACCCTTTTGGAAAATTTCCCAACTATTGGGGAAATTGGAAACCTTCTTTCATCCTTTGCCCAATCAGAGTAGGTATATATATATATATATATATATATATATATATATATATATATATATATATATATATATATATATATATATATATATATATATATATATATATATATATATATATATATATATATATATATATATATATATATATATATATATATATATATATATATATATATATATATATATATATATATATATATATATATATATATATATATATATATATATATATATATATATATATATATATATATATATATATATATATATATATATATCAGAAGCTCTTATCTATTTTAATGATCTGATTTAATAGGCTATAAAAAATTATTTGATTAATTTAACTTGCAATATTATTCAGTAAATTTATAAATGTATAAGAATTATATTGATTAATCTTTCAATTAACATTTTTAAATTTTTTAATTTAATATATTATGTAATTTGTTTGTATAACTTCCATTCATTTAAATGAATTTTGATTAAAGAACATAGCATTTGCTAATGGCTAAGTGAACCCAAAGTATGCCACTTTAAGAAATGAAATTTAATTTGAGAATAATGTGTTAATCAAATATGTTTAACCTGACTTAGATTTTGTTGAAAGTTTCCCCTTATTATGAAATTTTTTTTTAAAGCTTTAAATCAAGTTACTCTATTGGGAAGGTCGGGAAATAATCCAGAACAAAGAGGAGTAGCAGAAAATCCAGTAGTCACCTTCAGTTTGGCTACGAATATTAATTATTCAAAAGGGACAGGTATATTATTTTTATTTTTTTTTTTTAAAGTTATTGGTTTATATATTTAAAATTTACCATTTCTATTCACGTCTTTAACCATTTTGAATTTGTTCATGTTGAAATGCATTTCATATTCTAAAAATATTTCCAATATATTTAAGTTTATTTTGATAAATTGATTTGATTTCATGGTATTTATAATATATTTTTAAAACTTTCGTGCACTTGTCATTCACGTACATCTTTTATGCTGGTAATTTTCTTAAACTCTGGTTAGGATTCTCTTTACTTAAATATCACTTCTTTTGCTTTTCATTTTGATTTTTTTTTTTTTTTTTTTTTAAGTTGTTGTTGGGGGTTTGTGACTACAGTTTATGCATTATATTATTTGAACTTGAGTGGTGCCACTCTGCCTTTAATGAGATAAATGTTAATAGTACATACAGTTCAACTGTTGTGTACCTTTTTACATAACTACTGTTTGATAGTGATAACTATTTAAAAGCAGCCTTTTTTTTTTTCCAAAGTAAATTTATAATTAAAAAGGTATCATATAGGGAAGATTTGAGTAACAATGTTATAATTGTTATTTTGATTAATAACAACAGTGATAAGCAAATAATTGATGCTTTTTTCTGTAAAGAGTGATCTCTTATCATTTACAATACTTTACATATTCTCACTGATTCCAAGACATAGACTTGCTAGACCTGTTGTGTGAACTCTACTCTATATATAAGGTAGTGTCTGTTGCAGATCACTAGATAATTCTGGTATTAGGACGTCATATACTTTTATGATATATACTCAGCGTTCAAGTAGAGGAACCAATGTTAAATTTAATACTAATAACATTGTCTCACCTTTTGTTGCTTAAAAAAAATTTTTTTTAGAAAGTTTATAATATATTATCATTAATTTGTAATTTTTATTAACTTCTTTCAATATTTCAAAATAAAATACGAAAATATCATTGTCCAAAAGTTTTCTTTCTTGAAGACTGATTAAATCTAAAATGAAAAATTTCTTCTTAATTAAATCAGGTGTCCCTGTAGATAATTTTTTTAATTCTCTTTAGATTCTTTAGATTTTCTTCGGTGTTTCCCCATCTCTATTCTTTCTCTTCTAGTTTTAACACCTCTTGGCAGTACGACACCAGAATTTTATTTATATATATATATATATATATATATATATATATATATATATATATATATATATATATATATATATATATATATATATATATATATATATATATATATATATATATATATATATATATATATATATATATATATATATATATATATATATATATATATATATATATATATATATATATATAGCGGATGCGGATGCGGATGGATATGCCATTTTTGCTGCGGATGTAGAGCAGTTGGTTCACGTGATGATTTTCCCGGGTTCTACCCTTCTTGCAGATTATAGGAAGCTTCCCTACTTGAATAGGACAATTCTCATGATGTACAAGCTACATTTATTTTAGCACTACAGTCATCGCAAACCTTTCTCTTCATCGATACCTTTTACTATCTTTTTAGAGCTATTTTAAAGGTGTTTTCAAATAGTTTTGGGTATTTTCAACCCCTATTGTGAAGAAAGGGATGAATTCTTTAAACTTTGAATTGATATGTCGAGTCTCCATCATAAGACCCTCTCATTGAAACTGTTTCTACTCCAGCTTAATGAAGTTTGAAAGATAATTCTTGTCTTTTTGATCAAACTTTGAAGATCTTCGAATATATTAAATCATTAATTCAGTATGTGGACAATCACTGATCATCCTTGTAAAAGGGATTACATTATTTACCTTTGATTCACTTTATACTTCAAGAAATTACTAAAGCAGAAGTTTATTTGTTCTCAATCAAGAGAACACGAAACTTAAAAGAAGTGAGTCTGCATCTTTTGGAATGGAAACATATAAAGTTTAAGTCAAAGGAGTCTAGTTCAGTTTGTCAGTAATTATATTCCGTTGATTTGAGAAGTGTATTATAGATATTTCTTCAAGCATAACTTTTGGATTTTGTGTGAATTGGATCCTCTGGCCACCCAGGATAGTTGAAATAAAAAAAGTTGAGATACCCAGAGTACCGAAATCATTCCGGAGAGATACTCTCTGTACACTATATGCGGAGCAGTTTAACAGAAGGTGTATCACAGTGTCAGTGCCACGCATGCAAGAAGGACAAATATCAGTGTCTTGACAGTCTGAGGTGATGAAGATTTGAATTTAATCCACAATGTTCTTGTCTCAGCCGAAAAGTAGCAGTAGCCAGTCTGCTATCACATTTTAAGTTTGAAAGGTGGGGAATCTAGTTAATATAACATACCCAGACGGTGAGTTTGTAGGAATGTATTGAATTTATCCCTCTTGAGTAAAACCAGCAGCCGTTTAGCTTTTGTATAATTTTCCTCACTTTCAAGAGAGAAATTCTTGAAATTGCCCCATTCCAATGTTACATTTGGAATGGGCCAATTTCGCAACTATATCTGCAATTTCGTTACCCAATATTCCTATATGGGGAAAGGATCCACTGGAAATGAATAGTCCAACCCAAGGAAGGTGTCAGGTTCGCAAGGGTGTTATGTATCATAAATATTATCCTATGGTAACGCTTGAAATATCTAGTGGTGATAAAGGACAATGCAACACAGGAATCGATAAATATGACTATTCTCTGAGGCACAAGAAAATGAACATAGAATTGCAAAGCTTTAATAATTGTAAAGAGTTCAGTAAACACTTAGAGTGAGCACCTGAAAGTTTCCAAGACTGAACCTAGTTGGAAGGTGGGAATGTATATTGCAGATGAAGTGGTTGTAGGGACATGGATCTTGATAATCCGTGTATATTGTAATCTCCTTATGAAGGATTATATATGAATTTATGATGTAAATCAAATTATTTATTCTGAATACTAGTTTATACTTTGTTTATTATTCTTGTTCCATAATGCTATCGTAGTGAATTATATTCCTTAACTGACTTTTTTTGTTTTTTGTTTTTTGTTTTTGTTTATCAGTCAGATATCTTGTGTCGAGTATGTAAAACACCATTTCTTTGAAGTTATGCGATTTTTTTTAACTCATAAAAGTATTTTGCATCAAATTGTAATTTTTCAAAATCAATATAAAAAAAAAAAGCAAAAAAAAACTGAGAATCACATATGTAAAAATATATTTGGAGATGCCAGAAAAAAACCCACACAAAAAACTTGAAATGCACTATACTGTAACCAGTTTTGTATAAAGATCTTTAGAAATGTTGATAACACTAAAATCATTTTAGCATATAATGGGATATAATGAGATTTAAATTTTTTTTTTAAATGTATCTATTTATCTTTTGTGAGTTTATTTACAAAAGTCTTTTTCATTGTGATTTATAATATTCAATAGATGCCACATTGTCTTTTGGTTTTAAATAAGTGAATAGAGGTTTAAAGTTGTATGTATTAACTAATTTAATCATAATTATTCGGAAGGTCCATTTATCTGAGGTTCTTTTCATTATGATTCATTTACCTTTGAGGAGTTTGTTTAAGCAGCCTTTTAGTTTTTTTATAATCATTAATAAGTATAATTATTAATTAATGATATGACTATAAATTTATTTGGCCCCTCACTTTTTTTTAAAACTTTTAAAGTTAAGTTCAATCTAGCTTATTTGTAATTCTCTTACTTTTTTTTTTTGTTTTCAGAAATTATGCAGCATACTGAATGGCATCGTATATCTGTATTTCGACCCCATTTACGCGAAAAAGTAATTAATTACTTGGAAAAAGGAGATAGAGTGTTGGTTACTGGAAGAATCTCTTATCTTGAAAGGAAAGACACTGGAAATCCCGATATAATTAACAAGAATGCCGTTATTGTTGCTGAAGATATTATTTTTTTCAAAAAGTAATTTAGAAATATAATTTGTTAATTTTGTACAAGAATTATTTGTAATTATTTAATTAAAGTATATTTTTATTTGTTTAAAGCACTTTTTATTTTTATTTAGGATAAGTATGAATTTAATCCTCATAATACTCGTATTTACATTTTGAAACCATCTTTATGATTAACTGAAATGTTGAGAAATCTTTGTAAGTTTGATGCGAAAATTCACTCGTTATCCTTTGCAACAAATAAGTTTTATTATAATAATCTAGGAACTCTAGTATTTCTGCTTATTAGTAATCTTATTTTACTAGTGTTTGACCTACTCCTACGCCAACCAATATCGGACAAGACTTAATCTTGCTAAATGCTAATTATTTTTGTCAGTTTACGATAATTGTTTTAGTGCTTACACTGACAATTCTCTCTGAAGCTTTTAATTTCAATTCATTTGTTTCTCGTAATTGAATCACTAATTATTTCAAGCACCTTATTTTATACACTTATTTTATTCTTCATGTGTTTACTTTATTTAAACGAATACCAGTTCATTAAAACAATTTTATTTGTCTTAATTTCGCTTGCCTTTTGCCCAAATTATTTCTTATTGCTATTATTACTTCCAAAGTGTTTCAGTTTCTAATCTCATTTTATTCCTCTTAATTTTTATTCCTCTTAACAGTATATGGTGAAAAATAATGAAATCAATTACACAAAACGTTTTGAATCATCCTACTACATAGCTTACTATCCCACGGTACTTTTTTCTTAGGGTCAAAAGGTCAATAAATAATTTGAGACTATTTTTCCGAAATGTACAAAGCCAAAGTCGTTCTTGAAAGTATTTCTGTTCTATTAGACATTGTGTTCCTAGTTTTTTTGTTTAAGATTTAAAAATGATTAACAATCTACTGAACTTTTAAGTGCTTTTTTATATTATGATTTAGTTACTATGCATAAACTAAGCTAACAACCACATAGACATGAACCTCTCTTTTCTACATATATGCGTCTGACACTTATATCGTTTTTGAAGTAATTTTTTTTTTCCTTTTAAGTTCCCCAAGCTAGAATTTGTGTCCAGAACATTTACGGAATTTTCATATTTTAATAATAATACTAAATATTTAAAAATTTTGTATGATATGCTAAGACTTATATAAACTTTATTCTTGACTAATCCCTCATTTCTCAGTTTGTGCTTTTTTTTACGTACAATCTACTGAATTTACATTCTTTTTGTAATTTCTTTTGAAGCACCTAATTCTGTTTGTATCCGTAAAGTAATATGCTAGAACTATAGTTTCTGCATGTCTTAAATATTAAGACTTTAAATATCCATTTTTTTTTTTTATATACCGTACTATATATTTCTTCACATCTTTTTCTTTTTACAATTAACTATTTTCACATTTACACTAAAATTTTGCTCGTCTCTTTCCATTTTCGTTTTCCAAAAATCTGCCCATCGTCTTTTAATAAAAAACTTAAAATGTATTCTTTATGTGATTCATCATGCTTTACCAAATTAGCTTTGCATTTACCTTCATAGGACAATCCTTTGATTCTCTTTCTGTATTTTGTGGTAAATAATTTTCGTTCGCTTGACTTGCTCTTTTTATTACCATCCTAAGATCTTGTTTTTCCATGTTTGAACTTTCTACTTAGTTGACGTTTCAAATACTACATCTGTCCTGGTGTGTTCCTATTCTCAATTTATATCGCCTATTAATATACGAAATTTACCATCTCCATTTAATCCTTTTTTTCCTTTTGGTTCATTCATGCATCTTTTGTTCTTTTTTATCAGTATTCATTTGAATTTTTTTTTTTCTTATTTTCTCCCATCTAGTTCCAGACGTAGTTTCTTGATTGCATTTTCAAATTTATGATTTCAAAATATTTGCCATAAGTAATTTTCTTTGAAATGTGTTTATATATATTCAGTTTTTCTCATAGATATTGATTATTTTAATTACTCTGATATCATGTAGTACCTCTACGGTAAAGGGTAATGTTAGTTTTATTTTACCTTTATGCACTGTTTTATCAACTTTGCAAAAACCTTTTGTTTTGACTTCCATGGAAGGTTGGGGTCGTAATAATTCGTTACTAATCAGATATTTTTAAAACATTTAATCATCGAAGTATATATATATTTTATTTTTTATAAACTTGTAAATGTAATTTATATATATTTATACTGAACGTTTGTTTATTTTTTGTTTATTTCTCTTTACTTCAATCCATATTCCAGTATCTTTGTTGTTTTACTTTCCATATCATGATTCATTCATTCAGTATCAGTTACTGAAATAATATAAGGCCATGAAAATTTCACTTTCTTTTTGTCCTATTTACAAATTAGCATTTATTTGTCCGTTTCTGTAATTCCAGAAACATTTTTGAGCAGTTCTAGTTCTATCTTTGTCAGGAAATACTTTAAGATGCAATCCGCCACAGACCCTTTCCAAAGAATTAGTATTTGCCACACTTGGGAAGGAACATATTTTCAGTGACCTGATATTCCTAGGCTTGCTTTTGTAGTTGCTTCTTTTACCTGTTTTCCTAAGGTCAAAATGCTTGCTTGCGATTTTTATAATCATTTCAATTTCTCATTACAGCTCCCCATTTTTTTTTTTTTTTTTTTTATCTCTGCAAAGAATTCATAGTAGTTTTAACTTAAATTTTATCTTTTGATTTTATAGGTTTGGACCATTTTCTCTTTCAAATCATTCGACATTCCAATCAGAGCTAATCAATATCTTCCTACTCTAATGACTTTAAAAAGAGTTGTGAAATTTCGAAGAGCATGCTGCTGCTTCACATTTCATCATTATTATTAATTTCTTAAACTTCTACAGAGCTCAGATGCTTGTCAGTTCTTCTGCTGTCTTTTGTCTTTTGTAGTTCAGTGAAATGCGCTTGTTTCGTCTCCCTCTCTCTCTCTTTTTTTTCTTTAACTTTGCTTTATTTTCTTGTAACTCTTAAATTCAACCGTTTTCCCATTATATTGCTTTTTTCTTTAATTGCTACTTCCCTTCTGTAATATTTGTTATATGCTCTTCCTTTTTGTTCATGTTTATATTTTTTTTCTTACATTTTAGGTAAGTTTTTCTCTCTTTTCATGTAATTCTAGGGTTTCTACTTTTAGTATTCCACCTTTACCATTATATTGGATTACTTTATTCAGGTTTTCTCTACTCTTCTTTTATCCTGGAGCACGTGCTCATTCTGGTTATATATTGCTTGACTGCTGTTTTTCTATCTAAAAATACCTCTCAACTATTTTCTCTACTCAAGTCAGTACCTTTCTGATCATTTTATTTATTAACTTCACAAGTAAACGATTTTCTTTCTTACCCACTTTATACTATTCCCACTCATTTTTTATTTTGCTCAAGTCGCCATACACCTGTTAACTTTCATACCGATAAAGAAGCCTCCACATGCGTAGCCTTCAAGAAACGCTCTAATTTTCCTTTTTTGAGAAATATACTAATTATAAATAATAATAATAATCAATTTACAGGAAATGATATGGTACCAGAATATTCTTCCTGTATCCTTTACCTGAAACGATAACAAACATCGGATTACTTTCCCTAAAGAGTTAACTTTTACATGTTTAAGATAAATAAAGAGCCTTTGATAAAAACTACAGCATAGGAGCATGTTTGAGTTTTATGCTTTGATGAGCGTTATAAAAGCCTTACCGGAGAACAAAATATTCAGATAGATGCCAAAGAGCGTGTACAGGTGCATAATTATTAAGCTTGCCATAATAGGTGTACAGAACTTTTTAAAGTAAAAAATACAAATTTATTTCATTGGCTGGTTCTCTTTCAATACATCATTCAATTCGCGAGTTATGATTCTGTATTTAGAGCATTCAAAAGTTGATTTCAGCCTAGCCATTATATTAAAAAATTTAGATTCTGTAATAATCAATTGATTGTAATCGAAAAATAGTGAATAAAGCTACAGGGAAACAATAAGGAAAGCAATGGCTTACTAAATTTTTCTTTATATAATTTTTAAAATAAAGGGAAGAGTCCTGTAATTACATAAAAGAAACAAATAGGAATTACTTTTTCACCTCTACAAGCTCGGAAGCAAATTTTAAAAAAACGTTTAAAGCACTGTCATACGCAGAAATTTTTTTTTTTGAGGGTGAGATGTTGCTGGAATTCTAAACTGCCAACCCCCTAATTATCAAGGAAAATGAAAACTGATACTCGTATTTTAAGTGGAAATCAGTTCATTTGGAATTTGCATTTGAGATGCAATGTACTAGGGAGATATGTTTAAGAGAGTCGGGGAAGTTGAAAAAATTTAATTTGTGTGAATTTATGTAAGATGATGTTTTTTTCCCAAGGAAATTGGATTACAAATATCAAAAACAAGATGAAGACACTAGAAATTCTACCATATGAATAGAGAATGTCATCATGATGATGATCGTGAGTTCCACAGAACAGAAGTGTCTGGAAAGAAGGAGGCACCACAATGAACAAACCTCGAGTTTGCAACACTCACAGATTGCTAATGTGCATTCAAGGCACTTCTTGTGCGACGAGATGGACGCAACAGAGGTGAGATGCCTGAAATCAACTCCCTCGAGCACCTGCCGTTGAAATATCTTTAACTATGCATTCAGGGAAATTAAATGTTTAGTAATTAATTATGAGTCAGCCAGTTTTGAAAAGCCATTAGATAAGATGAGAGGACCATTCTCCCAACAGCAAGATCTTTCAGTTTTAATGGGGAGTACATTTAATTTAGTAATTTAGTGTAAATAAAATTTTTAATATTCAAAGGGTAAAATATTTTGACCAATTTTAAAGCGAGCCTAATATCACACATCTTTGAAATTTGAAAGGAGGCAAATATAACAACAAATCTGTACTATCTTTATTATCAAGAAAATCATTCAAATGGTTAATGGTATTTCCAAGTTTATTTAAGTCTTCAGAAGCCACTTTTAAACTAGATTTCTCGTATTTAATATGTACGAAGAAAGTAAAATACAAAATTGACTACTACTAGGTGAACCTATATCAAAAGTACTAAGAAAATTTTTTATTTAGGAGCAACAAAGCTATGCATATCATAACAATTAAGTACCATTTGCAAAGACTTCAAATCCAAAAGTGCGTGGTTCTGCAATTTTAGAGCTAATATATCTGCACTAAGGTTGGCATAATGAAAATCAAATTATATGAAACAGTTGATTTTTTTACGTGATTTACTTTAAAAAAATAATTATTTTTTCATTTTTATTGATTTAAAAAAAAATAACGTCACTGCCCTTATATTTTTAAGAGAGATTAAAAAAATAAAATAAATTTTTATTTTTTAATAGGTTGTCACATCTCACGGTCAGAGTCCTTTTCAAGGAGGGGCACAATACAAAAAAACTTCAAAGGAAACCCACATACACTCTAAAGCATATCCTTAAGGTATTGCAGACGGAGGCTTTAAAGAAAAGAAGATTACATACAGCAGGAAAAACAGATGATGGTAGGAAATTCCACAAAACAGAGGTGTCTGGAAAGAAGGAGGCACCACAACGAGCAAGCCTCAAGTTTGCAGCACTCACAGATTGCTCATGCGCATTCAAGGCACTTCTTGTGCGACGAGGTCGACTCAACGGAGGTGAGATCAACTCCCTCGAGAACCTGCCGTTGAAATACTAAAGAAAAAAGATGGGGCACCAACGTCACGTTGCAGAGAAAGAGGGTCAAGAGAGTTCGAAAGTAAGGGACAGTTTATATGTCTTTTAGCCTTGGACTCAACCCTATCCAAAATAATGGTGGAACCGGAACTACAACAAATGGGAGAGCAGTACTCCATATATACAAGGGAGAATAAGTGACCCTTGTAAAATTCTCAGAAGAAAAAACTTCCCACAACTTGAACAGAACACCTAGCTTTGAAGCAATCTTAGCAACCGTTGAAATATGATTTTTCCAAGATACCCAGCAAAAAAATTTCATTGGTTTCTATGAAATTTCCTATAGGCGCCTATAGGACCAATGAACCTATTTCCTATCGGAACCCATGCATTTTCCTATCCAAACCCATCGTATAATAAGATCATTTTTTTTTCATAGAGTCCATAGGAAAATTTTCTATAAAGTATATTGGAAATTTCCTACGAAGTTTATAGGGACCAATGTATTTTCCTATTAAAAAAACCCATTGTATCCTATAGGAACCAATGAAAATTCCTATGTTTTAAAATATATGTTAAATTCAGCCGTCATTTTCTATTTTAACGCAACCATCATATATATACATATCCACAAGGTTTTTACAACCTAACTGTAAACTACGTATCATAATTGAATACGAAACTTTGAGTATATTTCTAACATGTATGATAGTTCTCGGAAATGAAGTCTCTCGCGTGCCATCTGTTGAATTTGAAACGAACACACCGACGAAGAATCGAAACGCCTTCCTTTTGAATCAATTTCCAATTACCATCACTTAACCACTGAGCTCTCGAAGACTCTGTCTTACGTATATAAAAATTTTGGGTCTATTTTCAAATTTACTTTTCTACGTTAATTAAGTTTTTGAAACATTTTTGTTCATTATTATTATTTTTACTATTATTATTATTATTATTATAATTATATAATAATAATTATGTAATAATAATAATAATATAATAATAATTATATAATTCTAATTCTAATTATATAATTATTGTAATTATAATTATAATAATTCTAATTATATAATAATTATAATTAAATAATAATAATTATAATCATTATAATTATTGTATAATAATTATTATTAATAATATATATTAATAATATAATAATAATATAATATAATTATATAATTAATAATTTTTTTTTTTTTTTTTTTTTTTTTTTTTTTTTTTTTTTATAAAATATTAAAAATTATATTAATTATAATTATTATAATAATATAATTAAATTGTATAATTATAATAATATAATTAAATAATTACAATAATATAATTATATAATTATGATTATATTAGATTATATAAATATATAATTAAATAACATAATAAAAGTAAATATATATATATATATATATATATATAATATATATATATATATATATATATATATATATATATATATATATATATATATATATATATATATATATATATATATATATATATTATATATATATATATATATATATATATATATATATATATATATATATATATATATATATATATATATATATATATATATATATATATATAATATATATATATATATATATATATATATATAGTATTATGTGAATTAAAAAATAACAGTTTCAATTCATATATTTTTCTATATATTGAAACTTTAAACGAATATTACAATATTTAAGTAAAAAGTAATATAATTAACCTTTTTTTTTTGCTTTAAAATATATATATATATATATATATATATATATATATATATATATATATATATATATATATATATAATATATATATATATATATATATATATATATATATATATATATATATATATATATATATATATATATATATATATATATAGCAATATTATATATATATACTATTATATTTTTTAATAAATAAAAAAAAAATCTTATCCCCAGGAAGGACTATCGTTTTGTCACTTTCGAGGATATGGGTTTCACGGGCCCACGGCGGATACCGCTGGCTGGGCCAGGCCTATCGCGGATGCTGGAGATTATTCCCATCAGTGGCAAGGGCACTCCACTGATGTACTCGTTTAACGACTGAGTCATTCGGAGCCAAGCGCAAGGAGAAATCGCTCACATTTCCCACTCCGGCCAGGCCTCGAACCCTGCATAACGCGTGCTCGATCGACTGAGCTACGGAGTCACTTATATTTAACTAAATTTTGTAATATTCGTTAAATTAAAGTTTCGATATAGGAAATTTCCTATGCAATTCCCCATTTGTTCCTATAGGTATTATTCTTATAAGGCCCTATAGGAATAAAACCTACAGGATCCAATTGGGAATTGCATAGGAAACTGAGGCGAGTAAATATTTCCTATAGGAATGTGTGGGTTATTATAGGGACCATTAAAACTAATGAAAATTCCTATGGGGCATTTTTTGCTGAGTATTTGTTGTTTATGTTAAGATCAAGGGTGTTTCTGTTGTTCACAGGTGAGACGGCGGAGTCATTGAAGGAGATTGGAAATTTTGGGGGTGTTTTAGAGAGGGAAATCAGAAGAAATTGAATTTTTAGAGAGTTGAATTATATTTATATTATTTATTTATTTATTTATCTCCCACTGGGAGATCCCTTCCAGGTCGGAAAGAATAGAATCGGAAAGGTGAAGACGAGAAGCAACTCTAGAAGAAAATAGGGAGCAGATTTGAAATGAGTAGAAGAATGGAGAGTTGAGTCATCTGAATAAGAATGAATAGAGTTAGAAGTGCATCTGAGGAGGTCATTGATGAAAAGTAGGAATAAAGAAAAGGATAGAAGAGAACCCTGTGGGACACCACAATTAATAGGGAAAGAAGAAGTCGCTTCATCAACAAGGGTTGACATGGAGCGAATTTGAGAGAAACTAGAAATGAGTAAGCAAAGAGAATTGGAGGAAACCCAAAGGAGGGGAGCTTAAGAACAGTGACGCATTCCATACCCTGTCGAAAACTTGGAAATGTCAAACACCATCACACAAGACTCCCCCATAGTCCCTAAGTTCAGAAGACCATAGATCAGTAAGATTGGAAAGTATGTCACGGGGACCTCGAGCGTCGAAATCTATACTGATGATCTGAGAGAAGAGAATGATATTCCAAATGATCCAGGAAATGAGAGTTAAGAATAGTTTCAAAGACTTTAAATAGAATTTAAGTAAGAGTTATAGGACGATAGTTAGAAGGTTTAGAACAATTACCCTTCTTCGGGGTCGACTAAGCATATGCACTCTTCCAATACTGAGGAAAAGTATTAGTATTAAGACCTAGAGAGTAGAGTTGAACGAGAACAGCCGTCAGCTCGGAAGCACACTCTCTCAAAACACAGGGAGGAATGCCATCCAGGCCACTAGCCTTTCTAACGTTCAATGAATTTTAGAATCCCATGCACCTGATCATATGAATTCACAGGTAAATAAAAATTAGTATAAATTTAGGTATTTTATTGGGCTGGGGGAAAAATTAATCAACGTTCAACGATATTTTTTGCTAAATTATTGAAACAATGCAACACTGTTTTACTTTTGAATTCTGGCTTTAGATATTTACTATTTAAAGAGGGTGAGTTTAATTAAAGGAAGGATCCAATCACGTTTTTCAACGTTTTTCTGAGCCTATAAAGGTTTGAAAACTATTTAGGGTAAAACTTCAAAAAGAAAATGAATAAAAGTGGTAAACTAGTGGTCGAAATGATCTAAAAATTTACCTGTGTATTATCAGCCCCAATTTCTACAACTTTAGAAAGAAAGAGAAAAGAATAATAATAATAAAAAAAAACTGTACATTAAAAGTTATTTTATTTTTGGCAGGTATTCAGAGGAGGGACAAAGCTACAACTTTAATTCAATGCATTTTTAAAACCTATTTGTTTGGTTGGAGATACAGCCTCTCAAACTTTGGAAATTTTAAAATTTCTTCGAAAATTGGCCTTTTTTTGAGAGGGTATATCTCTATAAGAACTAATAGCATTGAATAAAGTATTTAAAGACATTTGTAACCCTGTCCCTCCTCCATACACCCACCAAAAATAAAACACTTTTGATGTACAGTTTAAAAAAAAAAAATAATTTATTTTTTTAAAAAAAAATTGGAAAAAATTTTTTTAGACACCTGGTGAAGTAAGAGCATATAACATTTTTTCTGTAAAGCAAAGAACAAAACAGTTAGAATATTTTGTAGCCAATAGATTTTATAATATGTACTTCAAATTTCAGACCATAATTAAATTTGACTTGGCCTCACCTTAGATTTAAACATACCTTAAGTTTTCCAAGAAACTTTGAACTGTTATTCATCGTAAAAACGTTATTAATGGTTTATTTTCACCGGGAAAAAAAGCTATCTATACTGAGATTTTCAGGAGAATCGGCTGATAATTTTTTTTTTTTATCAACATTGGATCCTTCCCCTACTGTAAAAAGCTGGTAAGTAATATAAAATTTATTAATTTTAAAATTTCAAAAAAAGGATGTTTTTTTTTTAATTTAATTTTTATTTTTATTTATTTATTTATTTTATTTATTTTTATATTTTGCAAGCTGTACGAGTAAGATCGTGACGCAACAACCCTTATTAATTAATGACAAATTTCATTTAATTAAAAAAAAAAAATAAATAGAAGCTATCTAACTAGTATCTATAAATACTTAAGTTATTCAAAAATGTTTATTGTAGCTAACTTGTCCCTATAGAATTATGTAGTGCTGTAGAGGCGAATAAAAATAAAAGGAACTATAGGGAATAAAAAGCTTTTGGTTTTAAATGTACCAGCGTTCAACAATCTACCACAAATACTTTTATCCAAAATGATTTTATTTATTTTTTTTTAATATTGATTTAATCGGACCAATTCACTTAAAAATTTAATATTCTATTCAAAGCTCAAACTGTCTTTATTTACTTATATTTTAATTATAGGAATTAATGTTTTATTTTTCTTCAAAATTTAAGTTTTGAGAATTCCAACGCTAAAAATAATTTGTATTTTTTTAGTTTAATATTTATCCTGAATAACATAATAATAAAAATTAAATAAAAAATATATTTCACAATTGTTTTCCAATTCACTTCTTTGTTTTTTGATTCGTTCTTTTGACATTTCATCTTTCCAGAGAATTTCTCATGCCCCCTTCGATTTACATCCCCTCCTCCTTTATTCACAGTGTCCTCCACAGAATTCACAAGCACATATTATTAGCATTATCTATTTAGAAAGAATTTGGCTTTACCAATATCATAAAATACTAAGGGTAGACTACACTGACAACAAACGGCACATTCTCAAGGGAATCTTTTTTTTTTTTTTGTTTTTTTTTGTTTTGGGAGTGGACCTTACCGACGAGGGGATATACCGTGATAAATGAAATTAGAAGCTAATTGGCACCTATTAGCTTGCAAAAGGAGTCAATTTTGTCAGATACTTTAATTATACTAGTTAATTTTTATATAAAACTTGTTTCTCAAAAGAGGACAGTATAGAGTTAAGGTAAAAACTCTCAAAGCTTTATACAATATTTAAGAAGTTTTTGAAATGTCAACTAAGTAGAAAGTTCAAACATTGGAAACACAAGATCTAAAGAAGGTAATAAAAAGAGCAAGTCAAACGAAAGAAAATGATTTACCAAAAATAATAGAATGCGAATCAAAGGATTGTCCTATGAAGGTAAATGCAAAGCTAATTTGGTAATCTAAAGAATGATGATTCACATAAAGAAAACATTTAAAGTTTTTGACTACAAGACGATGGGCAGATTTTTATGCAAAGAGACGAGCAAAATTTTAGTGTAAATGTGAAAATAGTTAATTGTAAAAAGAAAAAGATTTAAGAAGAAAAATATAGTACGGTATATAAAAAATAAAAAGATGGATATTTAATGCCTTAATATTTAAGACATGCAGCAACTATAGTTCTAGCATAATACCTTAGGGCTAAAAACAGAATTAGGAGCTTCGAAAGAAATTACAAAAAGGAATGTAAATTCTGAACTTAAAAAAAAAAAAAAAAAAAGCACAAAGAGAGATGAGGAATTAGTCAAGAATAAAGTTTATAGACGTGTCTTAGCATATATAAATTTTTTTAATGATTATTATTATTATTATTATTATATTATTATTATTATTATTATTATTATTATTATTATTATTTATTAAAATATGAAAATTTTGTAAATATGTTCTGGAAGCTAATTCTAGCTCTTGGAATTTTATTAAAAGGATAAAAAATTTCCTTCAAAAACGGTATAAGTGTCTGAAGCATATATGTACCACGGAATGGTGGTAGGCAGGGAAACTAGTAAAATAAGATTACTAATAAGCAGAAAACTAGAGTTCCTAGAATATATATAAAACTTATTTGTTGCAAAGGATAACGAGTGCATTTTCGCATCAAACTCACAAAGATTTCTCAACATTTCAGTTAATCATAAAGATGGTTTCAAAATGTAAATACGAGTATTATGAGGATTAAATTCATACTTATTAATAAATAAAAAAAGTACTTTAAACAAATAAAAATATACTTTAAACAATTACAAATAATTCTTGTACAAAATTAATAATTTATATTCTAAGTTACTTTTTGAAAAAAATAGTATCTTCAGCAACAATAACAGCATTCTTATTAATTGTTTATCAAAGAAATAAACTTTTTCAAAAAAGTGAAATTCTTACTTTAAAAATCTAACTTTTTTTGTTTAAAGAAAAACTTTGATTAGCAAACAAAATTAATTTTCTTAGAAAGCAAAATTCTTGTTTTACAAAGAACAATAACGTATTTAAGAAGAAAAAAACTCTTATTTTAAAAACGAGCTAATTTTTTCAAGAAAAATAAACCTTGTTTTACAAAAAAATATTAACTTTTTTAATACAAAAAAATCTTGTTCATGCAAGTAAAACTAACATTTTTAAAGAAAAATATTTTAGTTTTACAAATAACACTAGTTTATTGAAGGAGAAAAGAGAAAACTTTGATTCACAAACAATTATTATAAGTAGAATAAGTAGAAAAATTCTTGTTCTGCAAAAAAAACAACTTTTTCAAGTCAATTATCTTATTTTTCAAACAACATTTTCATTTTTGTATATATCTAATTTTTTTATTACGGTGAAGAAATTCTTATTTTGCCTAAAAAAAAATCTTGCTTCTCAGACAAAACTAACTCTATAAAAAAAAATTCCTGCTTTGCAAACAAGACTAACATGCTTTAAAAAAAAATCTTACTTTTCAAACAATACTAACAATACTGCTTTGCAAACAAAACTAACATGCTTTAGAAAAAAATATTTTCTCAAACAAAACTAACTCTATCAGAAAAAAATTCCTGCTTTGCAAATAAAACTAACATGCTTTAGAAAAAATATCTTGTTTCTCAAACAAAACTAACACTATAAGGAAAAAATTCCTGCTTTGAAACAAAACTAACATTCTTTAGAAAAAAATCTTGTTTCTCAAACAAAACTAATTCAATAAGAAATAAAAATTCCTGCTTTGCAAACAAAACTAAACAAAACTAACTCTATATTTATTCTTGTTTTACAAATAAAACTAACATGCTTTAGAAAAAAAATCTTGTTTCCCCTCCAAAAATAAACAAGCATTTTTAAAAGGTCACAAGTATCGATAAAACCTATATTTTCTTTTCATTTGTCAATTTAAATTGTCATTGAAATTTTTGTCATATATTATATATTCTCTCTTTTTTTATATAATATATATATATATATATATATTATATATATATATATATATATATATATATATAATATATATATATATATATATATATATATATATATATATATATATATATATATATATATATATATATATATATATATATATATATATATATATATAATAATATATATATATATATATATATATATATATATATAATATATATATAT
>SEYY01004754.1:0-15000 GCA_009176605.1 Armadillidium nasatum
ATATTCAACGTTCCTATAATGGTAAGAAATGCCTTTTGGCAATACTTTAAGCCGCACAGCAAGGAGAAGGGCATTGAAGTTTGACAGCTGTAGCCATGCAGAGGCACGTCAACCGCAAACATCAAGTTGAGTAGTGGTGGTTCGACAAAAGGAATGAGTGCTCATTTGCAGTCGAAGCATAAAAAGAAATTTGAAGATTATGAAAAGCTGCAGAAACAAAAAGTTTTAGAATCGACGAAAAATGAACAACAACTATTTGAAGATGAAAAAGAAGATTATTCCAAATCTGGCTCAAGTTGCTAAACTTTTCCTCGCGGCACCACTGAGTAGCCTTTCATCTAAATGACAATTCAAAGTTGGTAGACGCATGATTACTGACACGGGCATTCGATTCTGTCACAGAATGCAGAGATCCTCATCTGATTAAATTACAATGCTCGCGCATTGTGCAATGACACTTCCTCAGTTCTCAAGGAGCAAAGGGAGTTCAAAAACAAACACAGAGACACGAGACATAAATATCAATTGCCTGCTGATCTCGACGTATTACCGCAGTCAAGAGTCAGCGAAAATGACGACTGTGCAAGGAAGGAGACTAATTAAATGGAAATAAGGAATGTTATTATTAATAAACTAAAAACAAAATGTTATTAACGATATAAGTTCTTCTTTAAAATTTAAGTAAAGCCACTTTTGTATCTCAAATTGCACAGCAGAAATTACGCTTGAGAGGTTAGTAATTATAATCTCACATGTTTAATTTTCTTTAAATGAAAATAAACCTTCTGCTTCACCGCTATCAGATGCTTCCCAGCGTGTGCATCTGGGTTTGTAATATTGTAAATAGTGACGTGGACAACCGAAGTCAATACATTAATAAGAAATTCAAAATCCCAATCCCGATCCCTGATCCCGAAAAAAACGTAATCCCGATCCTGATTCTAATAATCACGATTATAGTACTATATATATATAAATTATAATATATATAAATATATATATATATAATATATATATATATATATATAATAATATATATATATATATATATATAAATATATATATATATATATAATAATATATAAAAGTATATTTCGGAGTAACCAGATTTTTTCAGTGCTAAATCTGGCACCTCTCCTAACGGTTTTTCTGAATTTGCGTGCAATCCTGCATTCTCAGGGACGTTCCTGACATTTTCTTTGTGTTCACGGACCCACGCGACCCATGGTCCCCCAGCCCACAGATTCAAAAATTTCAGTCGCAAAGAAATGGTAGGAAAGAAAGTGAGGTGAAAGCAGCGATTTTTCAAACTCAAGAACTTCCTGATACCTTTTTAGAAGGTTCACGGGCCCCATGGTGGCCCGTTCCCAGACTTGAGCCAATTCAATGGGTTGACCCCCAAAAAGGTGTCAGGAAAGAGTGAGGACATTTGAGTGGAGGATTCATGCAATCAATCCCGTAGGCTAGTGCTAGATAGATCCGTATATCTCACTACGAAAGTGCCTTTTGTGTTTTATATAATATTATTTTTTAATTATTATTATATATATATATATATATATATATATATATATATTATATATATATATATATATATATAATGATTAAATTCCTTTTTTATAATCGAAAATTAGGAATTTTTAAAAAATTTTATAAATTTATTAATAAATTTAAGCATTAATTCTTCAATAAATAAAAAGTAATAAATTCAGAAAATAATTAACGAAATTAATTTCAAATTTTTTAAAAATAAATATTTCTAATTTTTTGACCAAAAAAGAAAAAAAATTGTTTAAGGAAAATCTAAAAAAAAAAAATTCAAAAAAAAAAAAAAAAAAAAAAAAAAAAAAAAAAAAAAAAAAATATATATAAAATAATATAATATATTATATATATAATATATATATAATATATAAATATATAATATATATATATATTAATATATATAATTATTAATATAATAATTATAATATATATAAAATATAATATAATTATACATATATTATAATATATAATATATATTTTATATAATACTAAATATATATATAATATATAATATATATATAATAATAAATAATATAATATATATTATATATATATATATATAATATATATCATATTAATATATATATATGTGTGTGTTGTGTGTGTGTGTGTGTGTGTGTGTGTGTGTGTGTGTGTGTGAGAGAGAGAGAGAGAGAGAGATACTGAAAAGGTGATTTTATTTTTCCTATTCCCTAATTAAGATTTCAGAATTTGAATATGTAAGGTTGCGGATTAAGATATTAATTAATCACTTTTGCCAGGATGCTGAACATGGGTCAAACTCATCATTTATCCGATCAATCGCCGTCCCCAAAATCCATTATTCATTTATGAGAAATGAATAAAATCGGGGATTAATACTTTAGAAATAGAAATTTTTCTGTATTTTCACTTTTATTCTATTGCACTTTCATCATATAGACCTACAATATTTGCATCACTAATAACAGTTACCTAAATAATGAATTTTCAATGCTTTCCCTCAATTATTTTCCACAATTCAAGGGGATCAGTTATTCTGTGCCTCTTCTTTTTTATTAGAATACAAGTCAACTCTTTTATTAATTTGATTTTAATGTTGATTTTAAGCTCTTAATTTCAAAAGCTCTTTAATTTTTCTCTTTATAACAATCTATATATATATATATATTGATATTATATATATATACTATATATGATATTCAACTATTATATCTATATATATATATATATATATATATATATATATATATATATATATATATATATATATTAATATTCACTCATATCCAGCAAGGTGTTAGGTGGTAGCAACTGAAGAAATTTTTCACATTCCTGCAGTCGTTTGTGGGAAGAAAGAAAAAAAACTCTTTATAAAGGGGTTCCCATCCTCTAGAACCATGCGAAGAATTATTCTTCATTTGACTTGACTGCTACGAAATAATCATTTTTATTGACCAGAAGTTACTCTAAAATCTTTTATTTCTTTTAATATTTAATTTTCCATTTAACTGCCAAAAGTACGTTGTATCGAAAAATGTGTTGCTTACCACATAATTCATAAATTTCTGTTAATTTACTTCCAAAAAAACTGAAATAATTAAAAAAAAAAAAAAAAAAAAACTTTTTTTTTTTTTTTTTTTTAACTTCTGTCGATAACGCATAATTCTACAAGCAAACTCTCCAACCTTAGGAAGTTCGAAGTCTCAGATTAACAGACTTCCTTCTCTCTTTTCTTCTTTTTCTCTCTCTCTTCTGACTTCCTTATGATGTTTTAACTTTTTTTCTTCCCATCTGTTTCCAAGCACATCACTCTCGATGGAGTCGAATTATATATATATATATATATATATATATATATATATATATATATATATATTATATATATATATATATATATATATATATATATAATATATATATATATATATATATATATATATATATTAGACAAATTTAAAAAAAAAAAAAAAAACCAAATCGTAGAAAAGGAAATAGTGGACAATATCATCATCATCACGGGCGGGGGGTACGGGGGGCAGCCCCCTAGACATGCTGGTATAATACCCAATTTAGTTTTTTTGCCCAAAATTGTCGAAAAAAAATTTTTTTTTTCTTAATTTGACCCCAGTAAAATTTTGTGGATCCTCAAACTGCACCTTACACCCAAAATATAGGGCTACATGGAGTTTACTTAAATATAAAAATTAAAAAAATATATTTTATATATTTTTTTTTAAAATTTTTTTCCATTTTTTTTTCAGATTGTTCTGTCAAATGAGCTTGAACATATATATATATATATATATATATTATAATATAATATATATATATATATATATATATATAATATATATATATATATATATATATATATATATATATATATATATATTATATATATATAGGCTCAATGTATGCAAAATACTTTTTTGAATGCATTTTTTAAATGAGTGAAAAAGCGTCTGTACGTACCGACCATAATTGGAGTTTCATCAGTGGCACAAGACAATAATTAATTATTCGAGTGGAATATTTTTTCTTTAAAATGAGACGGGACTTCCTTAAATATTATTTCACATTTAGTATCTGTTTTAAGGAATCTTGCAAAAAGCATTTCCCTTCTCAGTTCATTGTAATCCATATATCTTACATAAGCCAATAAAAGTGCTTCATTAAGTTGCATTGCACATTGTTTCAATCATAATTGAGCAAGAAGTTGATTTTCTACATCTACAGACATTTCATCAAAGCGTTTGGATATTATGTTTTTGCTCAAAGGGAGGTTATCGGTAATTTCAAATGAATTTTTGTTTAAGATTGTTGAAAATACAATTGATATCAATAGCAAGATGACAGTTTCACCAATGTTATGTGGCTTTCCAGAATTTGCTATTATTTTGCTGATTTTTCTTGTTTACTAAACATTTGATCCAATTTGTGTCTTCCTTGAGAATTATCTCTTAGTTTTCGATCAGAAATAATTCACTAATTGATTTTGCTTTTCTCTGTTTCTTGTCTCTTAATGGTGACGAAGATTACTTGACTTCATACACATCACAGTCATTCATAAGACACATTGGTTTTGTGATACGACAGATATTCAGTCAAATATTGTCTTTTTTTTTTCTTTGCTTGAGCCATTGGTAATTTGAAAATAATAATAATAATATTATTAACAGCAAATATTTAATGTTGGAAATAATAAAAATAAAATATTGAACAAAAACCAACGATAGATTCACAACATGATCTGACTTCTTCTCTCAGATTGACTCTTCTCACAGACTGACTCTTCTCACAGACTGACTCTAGATGAGTCGGCTCTTAATTTTTTTTTTTTTTTCGATAATTTTCTATGTACAGAAATTTTTTCCCGTCAACTAAAGAAGGTTCAAGAGAATACGAGTATCTTTTAACTGAGAATTTTTACACTTTTCTATGATATTAGTTGTTTTTTTTATTTATTTAATAATTTATTTTATTTACAATATTTTATCATGGACCACTTAGCTCATATTATGAAACCCCGAAATAACATTTTCCCTTTCAAGGACCCCCTCAAAGCTTCTGTGGTCCGGGAATTCATGTGAACTCCGGTTGGGAAAGGCTGCTGTGTCCTTAAGGTTCGATTACACTGGGCTACTAAATTCGTTACTCTCTAAGCTGAGTCATCTATTTTCTCATAATATATTTTCTTTGTTTCGAGTGTTTCCACCTCTTGGTAAGCCTATTTAGAATTTTAAATTAAATGTCAAAATGGAATAGCAATGATATTATTAAATTTTTTGGAAATACTGAAAAATATTTTTTGCTATGAAAGATTAAAATACCGAAAATTTAAATATTAAAACGAAAAATTACCCAAAATATGTACAAACATTTAGACATCCTGTTTCAAATTAAATTACAAACTTAACTTAATCTCTTCACTTACAATGCTTATTCATATTTTCATTGTTTGTACCTCTTGTTAGTCTTGTAAGCGAGTGAGTAAGTCGATCGTCGATTACACTGAGAGAGTTTACAAGCCAGCGAGAAGACCGTAAAGTAGCAGGGTCTTCAACTTTTCAGCAGCGATTACCGAGTTAGCTAGTTTTCTCGCTGAGGTATATTACACTGAGTGTTTACTCGCTGGATTGTAAACTCGGCCAGTGTAATCGAGTCTTATGTAACTCTCGGTGTTTCTTTTTCACATCATCTTTCGTGAAAGGATCAAATTACTTCTCTTTCTCAACAAGCTTGGAAGTTCTGAGATGCATTCGGAACTTCTTTACGCCATCCCAGTTGCTTTCTTTTTACAGTTCGCCCCTGTATGGAATACGCCTCACTCATCTGAGGTGTTTCCTCTCGTACAATTCTCCTGGAAAAGGCGATGTCTAGGGCTTTTAGTCTTTTCAACTCTTCGCTTTCACCAACACTCTCTACAGTGTCTCTACACAATCGCTATTACAACTGACATTGCTCTTCTGAGCTTTCCCGTCACATACCTCCTCAAAGATAATGGTTCGTGCGACAATTTCCTTAGACTTGCATACCTTGTATACCTTGCATGTATCGGGACATGTCGGCTTTTAAATTGACCAGAATTCTGATTTTTCCCAACTCTGGTAGAAATTAGTAGACCTCTGGACTTAGCCTTCCAGATTCACTTTAGCAATTATATATATATATATATATATATATATATATATATATATATATATATATATATATATATATATATATATATATATATATATATATATATATATATATATTATATATATATATATATATATATATATATAAATATATAAAATAAAAAATTTTAAAAAAAAAAAAAACACTTTTTTTTTCATTTGTATTTGTGCTAATTTTAAATTACAAATTTTTATAATTCATAATTTTCGGGTCCTTTATTATTAACTTTATAAATCCACCAACCATACCACAAGTGTAAAGCCTAACGTCTTCATTTCTAAGAATACCCAAAACAAATCCGCTATTCAAGGAAATTTATTTTTAACAATTTTATTGTAAGATTTTAATTATCATTTTAAACTTTAATGTCACAGTGATGTAGCAAAACCACAAATTATTGAGCCTACAATTTAAAAAACAATTGAATATATATATATATATATATAATATATATATATATATATATATATATATATATATATATATATATATTATATAATATATATATATATATATATATATATATATATATATATATATATATTTATTAATAAAAAGTTCACATCTACTGGCATTGCCCTTCGAGGAGAGGAACTTTTTCTATGCAGAATACACCTGGGATCACCAAGTGGGATCGAACCGGTGCCCTCAAGCACGGGTCATATATATATATATATATAATATATATATATATATATATATATATATATATATATATATATATATATATATATATATATATATATATATATATATATATATATATATATATATATATATATATATATATATATATATATATATATATATATATATATATATATAATATATATATATATATTATATATATAATATTGAGGTTAGCCTCCATTTTATTTGCTAAAGGTCAGATGAAAGCTGAAATTTGCTTATGCTGCACAAAATCAAGTATGAGAATAAAATCTTCAAGAAAATAAATAAATAAAAAAATATAGTTACTAACCACAACACTTCAAATCCATTTTGATACTTCCTTAAAACCTTCTATTTTAATTTCACTTCTTTCATCAATCATCGATGTCTTATTTCCTCAACCTCTCATTCCTTCCTTTCATTCCTTCCTTCAATCCTTTCTTCCTTCCTCCTTTCCTTCTTTCCTTTCCTTCCTTCCTTCCGTCCTCCCATCCTTTCTGGAGATTCAAAGCTCTTCCTTTAACCTCATTCCTTCCTCACTCCTCCCCTTGCGTGCTCACTATGAATAATGAAATCTTAATCAAATATGCTCAAGGTCTTTTCACCCATTAAAATCTCTCTCTCTCTCTCTCTCTCTCTCTCTCTCTCTCTCTCTCTCTCTCTCTCTCTCTCTCTCTCTCTCTCTCTCTCTCTCTCTCTCTCTCTCTCTCCTCTCTCTCTCTTCTCTCTCTCTCTCTCTCTCTCTCTCTCTCTCTCTCTCTCTCTCTCTCTCAATTTCGCTTTTCTTTGATTCATTAAAATATGATAATTATATGCAAAAGTAAAGCTTTTCAAAATCATGAAATTCAAATAAAAATTAAAATAAAGATAATAATAATAATAATAATAATAATAATAATAATAATAATAATAATAATAATAATAATAATAATATTAAATATTTTAAAATGTAATTTTTGGGTAACAATCGTAATAGTTGTAATGGGGAGATAAATAATGTTGAGAGAAAGGCTCGATTGATGAGGAATTATTTTTAAAAATTAATTTTTCAATAATATAAGTATTACCATTTACAGGAAACTTGACTTATAGATTATTATAATGTTACTTTTACTTATTCACAACTATATATATTATATATATTATATATATATATATATATATATATATATATATATATATATATATATATATATATATATATATATATATATATATATATATATATATATATATATATATATATATATATATATATATATATATATATATATATATATATATATATATATATATATATATATATATATATATATATATATATATATATATATATATATATATAATATATATATATATATATATATATATATATATATATATATAAGAGCTAATATAGGATAGTCATCTCATTTTGCTTTAAGTTCGAAAATAAAATCTCGACTGATTTTACTGTAATTAATTAACAGATTATTTGAATCATTATTTTTAGAACATATTGTGAATAAGATTTCATCTTA
This sequence comes from Armadillidium nasatum, assembly GCA_009176605.1. Taxonomy (NCBI): domain Eukaryota; kingdom Metazoa; phylum Arthropoda; class Malacostraca; order Isopoda; family Armadillidiidae; genus Armadillidium; species Armadillidium nasatum. Next base: position 8,400 of record SEYY01004754.1, read on the forward strand.
TTTTAGAGTATAGTAAAGAATATAAAGAAAGTCAATTTGAAAGAGTAGTTTTTTTTCAGATAATAGTCAGCGATAATAGTTAACTAAGGATATGCAATCTTCAGAGGGTTAGGATATTTTTTTCGACTTTTTTGCCGATCATTAAATTCTGCAATAAAATTTGCACTATAGATAGTACAAAAAAATGCAATTTCTCCATAAGAGGGCAAGATGAGCATTTCCGAATTCTTGTCAAAATTTTGTAACTTTTGTAGATTTTGTGATTTTTTTTTCATTTGAGATACATACCCATTCACTGTTTTTGATATAGCTTTTTTTCTTGATCGAACTTCTTAAAATTTTCAGACACTCTAGAAAAAGGGTATAGCTTAATTTCGATCTTGAGACATTTTAGATATCTATCTCTAAAATAACGCTGTAAGGTAAAATGCAAAAAAAAAAAAGGTTTTAAAATTTTTTAATTTTTTGGTCAAATTTCAAAACTTTATTTTTCTTTTTCAAGAATAGATATCTGAAATGTTTCACAATGAAACTGTAAATATATCTTTCTTATACAATTCCTGAAAATTTGACCATCTTTGGTCAAAAATCAGAAAAAAGTTATATTCGAAAGAGTGAAGGTGCCAAATTGGAAAAAAAGTATACCTCCCTCTTTTGGATATAACTTTGTCGTCTCTTGATCTACATTGCCCAAATTTTAAGGAATTATAGAGGAATGGTATATCTAAAGTTCGATCATGAATCATTTTAGATATCTATTCCTGAAAAAAAGAATGATGTTTTGGAATTGTAAAACAAAAAATTTCAAAATTTTCATACTTTTTTTTCATTTTTTCTTACAACATGTTTTTAGGGAAACATATTTTAAATGGCTCACGATCAAACGCTGATTGAGAATTTGAAGAATTGTACTTTGCAAGAAACTCAAAACTCTCTATGCGTTCAACTTACGAAGTTTGAACATTATTATACAACTTCTGGAAGAATATGACTTTTCCTATTCTAATAATTTGTTTTAAAATGTCCACTCTACACTATTCTTAAATTATATTATATCTGTCATATAAGCAATTCTTACTATGATAACCCAAAAACTTAAATTAAAATTAGAAAAGTTTCGATTAATGAGATCGATGCCTAGAAAAGAAATATTTTCCCTAAAAGATCACTGCTGAAAATTCATCATGACAATAATCAATCATTTAAAAGATTTGTAGAGACTAAAGAATTTAATATTGAATCATTTTACTATTATCAGTAGACGGATTGAGTATAGATCTGAAAAGTTCCACTCATTATTCCCGGAGTTTTGTTTTAAATTAAGAAAATTATTTCAAGCTTTATAAAATTTATTATTTTATAGAACTCTACAGTTAGGGATTTGTATTATAAAAAAAATGTATTCAGGGGGAAAAAAACGTGGAAAACTATTTTAAAACTTTAAAACAGAAATGGAATTTGGTGTCGATGCAGCTGAAAAAATATTTATTTGAAAAAATAAAAAAGAAAAACAGCTGATTATTTTTTTTTTTTATTATTTTCACAAACTCTTGTCAACTGAATATCTCAAACATGGTTATTACAAGTATTTTCATTAATATTTTGACCCCTCAGAACTCATTTGACTTTACCACATGTACTAACTAACAATCCAAACTATAAAAATTTATGTATATCCACTCACAAAGAGAGTCTTTTGAAAATGGTATATGGTAAACTGAGTGATAATCTTTTATTTAATGGTTGCATCTTCTTTAAAATCTTACCTCATTTAAAAAACATACCTTTACATAAATCTAGAAGCAATGACAATACAATATTACTCTCAATAATATTACAGTATTACTCTCAATAATCAAAATTTTTGTAATTATCAACAACTGACTGTGACTGACCATTTATTTCCCACAAAGCTCATTCAAATGTGTCCAGCAAAGTTGGACTTGTAAAGTGAAAAGGGACCCAAGATGCTACTCTCATATTTCGAAACATTTCAATAATTTTATTTCTCTAAAAGAGTATTTTATTGCTGTCTAATTGGAGTATTCTAAAGCCTTCGATAACATTGAGAGAAACTTTTTAAAAAACTGAAGTGGTTCGGTGTTAAAGGCATTTGACTATCTTTCTTAGGACCAGCTTTAGCAATGGCAAACAATAATAAGTAACTCAAATAAGTAACTCATGCCAAAGAATAAATATAATAAATAATGAAATTTATAGAAGTCTCGCTAATATACCTTGTGAGATCGATGTGGAAAATCTGATTTTAAGCAGCTTCAGTCTGTGATTGATCAGTTCATTTAAATGTAGCTATTTTTTTCGGTTGTGTTGAAACGGTAACATCACTATCATCATAAATAGTTTTATTCCTTTGAACTTTGGGAGTAGCAGCCAACATAAAAAATCATAAAGTCTCGGTTTCGAATCCTCTTTCAGCAGAATTGAATTTTACATAAAATCTATCGCGAATATGAGGTATAATAAATTTATGTATATAATGTCTGTGTTTAAAAGAGGATCGAAGGTGAAATGTTGCCTCTGAGTCCGAGTGAGTGCAGTCAGGGGGTTCCTTTGAGTTAGTTTGCATGAATCGAATTTCATGAGCCTTTTCATTGTGATCTTTTGAACTGTCATGGCTAAGTTGGTTAGCGCTTTGACTTATCATCTTACAGGTCTCGGTTTCGAATCATCGTTCAGCAGACTTGAATTTTATGTAAAATCTATCTTGAAATATGCGGTAATATATATATATATATATATATATATATATATATATATATATATATATATATATATATATATATATATATATATATATATATATATATATATATATATATATATATATATATATATATATAATAATTAAAACTATCGCAATCCGCATCCGCATCTGCGGATATGCGCAATTGAATATCCGCAAAAAAAATTCCGCATCCGCATCGGTCCACCTCTATATATATATATATATATATATATATATATATATATATATATATATATATATATATATTATATATATATATATATATATATATATATATATATATATATATTATATATATATATTATCGTCTCATCAACTCTCCTGCTCTTACTAACTCTCTTCAATCTCTTTCTGCCCGTCGAATTGTTGCGTCACTCTCTCTTTACTATCGCTATTACAATGACACTGCTCTTCTGAACTCTCTCGTCGCATACCTCCTCCTCTGAGAAGGGCTCGTGCGACTCGACTTTCCACACAGTCTCATCCTTTCTCTGTCCAACTCTCTGACCCCAGAGCTTAACCGCTATGCTCTGTCCTACATGTACTCTACTGGTAAAGTCTGGAACACACTCCCTTCTTCTATTTTCCAACTTCCTATGATTTTACACACCTTCAAACGCGTGTATCGGGAATGTTCTTTAGTTTGACTAGGCTTCCGTCTTTTCCCAACTCTGGTGGAATTTTGGTAGGCCTCTGGCCTTTGCCCACCAGAGGTGATAAAAAAAAAAAAAAAAAAAAATAATATATATATAATATTATATATATATATAATATATATATATATATATATATATATATATATATATATATATATATATATATATATATATATATATATATATATATATATATATATATATATATATATATATATATATATATATATATTTTGTTATTCAGAACTTTTGTGAGTGGGAAAATGAATAAAGATTAAAAATTATATTTTAATGAAAATCGCTTTAATAAAGGTCACTTCTTCTTCTTCTTCTTCTTCTTCTTCTTCTTCTTCTTCTTCTTCTTCTTCTTAGGAAAGATGTGTAAATTTTATGAGGAAATCAAATTTTTGTATTTCACTTCGAAATATTTCGGCAACATTCTCAAAGTATCAAAATTCATTTACATACAAATTTTACATTTTCGGAATTATTTTTATTATTATAACTATTATTATTATTATTATTATTATTATTATTATTATTATTATTATTATTATTATTATTATTATTATTATTATTATTATTATTATTATTATTATTGTTATTATTGTTATTATTTTAAACTATTCGGTTTATAAAATAAAAATAATATTACCTTCAATAATAATAATAATAATAATAATAATTATTATTATTATTATTATTATTATTATTATTATTATTATTATTATATAATTTATGTAGTAATAATAAAAATAGCCATAATAATAATAGTAATAATTATAATCACTATTACTATTTATTGAAATGATGATGTTGAAAATTATTATTATCGTTAATATTATTATGATGATGATGATGAGAATGATTATTATTATTATTATTATTATTATTATTATTATTATTATTATTATTATTATTATTATTATTATTATCATTTTTTTAATTATTATTATTATTATTATTATTATTATTATTATTATTATTATTATTATTATTATTATTATTATTATTATTATTATTATTATTATTATTATCATTATTATTATTTTATGATTAAGATTGTTAGTAGAATTTCGTTTTTGAAAAAGATTATATTATAATGTGAAATTTAGAGTTTAAAGAATGTAGAAAGAATGTTCGTGAAATTGAAAATTGTATCTTTGTATATATTACAAAAGTTATTCAAAATAAGTTGATCTTCTTCTTCAACTAATTTCAGAAGTGAAAAACATTTCATAACAATTTTCTTTTTCATCAATTACATAGTTGAAATATTTTAATTGAAGTATATCCCTCAATTTCATTTTTTAATAATAATAATAATAATAATAATAATAATAATAATAATAATAATAATAATAATAATAATAATAATAATAATAATAATAATAATAATAATAATAATATAATAATAATAATAATAATAATAATAATAATAATAATAATAAAATAATAATAATAATATAATAATAATAATAATAATATATAATGAATAATAATAATAATGATATAATAATATAAATAAATAATAAAATAATAGAAATTATAAAAGTAATAATGTTAATAATAATAACAATGATAGTAATAATAATAATATTAAAAATTTGATAATTAATTAAATTAAATTAATACTAATAATAATAAATAATAATAATAATAATAATAATAATAATAATAATAATAATAATAATAAATAATAATAATAATATAATAATAATTAAAAATATTGAAAAATAGTAATAATTAATAATAATAATTAATATAGTAATAATAATAATGGTAATAATAATAATAATAATAATAATAATAATAATAATAATAATAATAATAATAATAATAATAATAATAATAATAATAATAATAATAATAATAATAATAATAATAATAATAATAATAATAATAGTCAATAGAGTGATGATAATTGTGATTTTGAGTGAAGAGAGTACCTTGACAATTCCTATTTAATGAGACTTCAACAACGATCAACAACAGTTCTTTCTTCCACATCAAACTTTCATCATGGTTTGTTCACACAAACGCATATATATATATATATATATATATATATATATATATATATATATATATATATATATATATATATATATATATATATATATATATATATATATATATATATATATATATATATATATATATATATATATATATATATATATATATATATATATATATATATATATATATATATATATATATATATATATATATATATATATATATATATATATATATTATATATATATATATATATATTATATATTATTATATATATATATTTATTGTTATATTATTATTACTGTTATCATTATATTATTATTATTATTATTATTATTATTAATTATTCCTTATTATTATTATTGCTTAATATTATTATTATTATTATTATTATTATTATTATTATTATTATTATTATTATTATTATTATTATTATTATTATTATTATTATTATTATCATTATTATTACTATTATTATTATTATTATTTTTTTATTCCTATTATTGTTATTATTTTAACTATTTTTAATAATATTATATATATATATATATATATATATATATATATATATATATATATATATATATATATATATATATATATATATATATATATATATATATATATATATATATATATATATATATATATATATATATATATTTAACATTTCAGTTTAAATCTTTTCTCCTCATTTGCACTGCAGTTTGCGTTCTCGCGGACGGTGAGTTCATACTATTTTTAAAACCTGGAACAAATATACTTTTTATAAATATACATATTTAGTATATATATATATATATATATATATATATATATATTATATATATATATATATATATATATATATATATATATATATATATATATATACTCTGCTCTTTTAGCACCTGTACCATCCGGAGGCTATGGAGCTCCTCCACCTCCACCTCCACCTCCACCTTCAGGAGGATATGGAGCTCCTGGTCCAGCTCCTGCACCTGCTCCAGCCCCTGCCCCATCAGGAAGCTACGGTGCTCCTCCTCCCCCTCCTTCAGGTGGTTACGGGGCCCCTGCCCCAGCTCCTGCACCAGCTCCAGCCCCTGCACCAGCTCCATCTGGGGGATATGGTGCACCACCTCCCCCTCCTCCATCAGGAGGTTATGGAGCACCTGCA
>SEYY01004754.1:20000-35000 GCA_009176605.1 Armadillidium nasatum
CTTGGAAATATGTTTCTTTTTAGTTGAAATCCGAGTTTCGTAAGTTCGTTGAATCTTAGTGCTACAACATTCGAGGGAGCAAGAACTAAACTTCTTTGTGAGGAGCGCGGATTTACGTTTTAGGTCTTCTCCTGAGAAACTAAAATGTTTCTCAAAACGAAACAATCAGTTTGATTGGATTTTATAGATGCTCTTTTGAAAAAGGAATTGTTATCTTCTGCAAATTTTGGAGAGATTACCCTCGAATGTCTTCGACTAATTTAAAAAATTAATTTCACATAAAATACTGAAAATAAATCATCTTTTTTAATAATAGCTTTCTTTTTAGTCCTAAAATTTTATATATATATATATATATATATATATATATATATATATATATATATATATATATATATATATATATATATATATATATATATATATATATATATATATATATATATATATATATATATATATATATATTATATATATATATATATATATATATATATATATATATATATATATATATATATTATATATATATATAGTATATGTATATATATAATAATACAAAAGTATGCAATTGATATCCATTCTTAGTAAACAATATAAGAGTTTATCTAAGATAAATAATGGATAAAAATTATTTGAAAATAATTTTTTTTTAATTCTGTAATTTTTTATTCCCAAGTGTAAAAGTAAAAGAATAATTCTTTTTATCGGTGCATTTTGCAGACATTACATTTCAGTATTCTTGCCAGTCAACCGACATCTGACAATGTAAAAGACGGTGTTAAAGATTCATTAAACAGATGCAGAAGATGAAGGAATAGTCAAATATTTTCGTGTCAACTATGTAAGTATTAGAAATAATCACTTCATGATTTTCCAATAAGGTCAGTAAATCCCATTCTTCAGAAATACAAAGATTGGATGAAATATTTCTACATTTCAAAAATAATGTTCCCGCTGCATTTGGTTATCGTCTTCTAGTGAGTTTTGAATTGAGGAATCCAACTTAACTTCGTTTCGGTAAATCCTCTGATAATGCAATAACGATATTGAAACCTTTTGCAGCTACTTTGAAAACGAATTGGTCAGTCCTTAATAAGGAAGACCTTAGGAATTCCTTTTCTCTTCAGAGGACCAGTCCATCTTAAATCTAAGATCTGCTACAGTTACTGACTTATGTTTATTTTCATAGAACTGAAGATGCTTTTGTTTGGATTATTTTTAGTCCGAATACCAGAGTTCTGTTATATTTTGACTGCATATTCTCAAGATGATATTTTAGTCCTCTAACATATTAAAGTTAATTAAACAGAATTTTGCTGTTGAACACATTTAGTTGGTCTTCAAGCGTTCAAAAGATTTCTAGCACATCTTTAAGAATATTTCGAGCATATGCTCCAAGGGTTGGAAAACCTAAACTGTTTAACTTTCTTCTGAAATTTGCAAAACGGATCTGATTATTTTAACTTCCGAATTCCAGCGAAAAGCACAATCGTATTCTATTTTTTTTCCTAATAGAACGACTGTAGCTACTACTGATTAGTTAAGCACGAAAGATACAACTTTGAGACTTTGCCCAAGGTCATACCTAATGGTCCACGTTCTTGCAGACCATTTAACTGCTAAATATGAGAAATTATATTTCAGTTGCTAAAGCTTCAAGCAGATCAGAATCTGTTTAAAAAATGTTTGTCGTCAAGATCATTACTTTCGGAAACTGCATTTTTATCTTCATCAGTAGTTATTTCAGGAAATCCTGGTTGAGGAAAAACAGATGTCATATAAATTTATAGGATTATCAGTTATGATATTTGAATCTTAGATTCTATGTTAAAATCTTTTACAATTTGCACATATTCCTTCATAATTCTCCGTGCATTGTGTAGCCAACGGAAAGTTTGCAGTTAATACAACACTCTCCAAAAGAAAGTTATCTAGTGAGCTGTAATTCCTAAAAAAATTTTATTTGACAAATAGACCACATATCATGTGTATGAGAGATTTACTTTGTAATTACGGTATAGTAAACGACTCATGCGCTTGACGAACCAGGTTCTATCCTAGGTATAATTATAGTAACCGTGGTATAATCTGTCTAGCAAAGTTCTTCTCGAATAGGTCAATGTCAGTGAGATGTGAACTTTTTAATATAAATATAATATATATATATATATATTATATATATTATATATATATATATATATATATATATATATATATATATATATATATATATAATATATATAATATATATATATATTATATTATATTATATATATATATAATGATTACTGTTTTCGTAGAGGTCCCTCGGAATGTGCAGAACCCATGACAGAGGAGATTCTCTCTGACATGGAGGCGCACATTCCATATTCTTTCCCATCTATTAAACCTAACAAACCTTGGTTTAACTTTGTTTGTTCTCGTGCTATCCGACGCAGGGATGCTGCCTTCAGGGATTACCGTCGTCTTCAAACTCCAGAAACTCACGCAACTTATATTTCATCTCGGAATCGTGCAAAATATATTATATGTAACACCAAAAACTCTTTTCTCCTTAGAATACGCAATAATCTTTCTTGATTTGGGAGACTCCCCTCCCAACGTCAGTTAAAGGACTCTAGAATGGTGTCCTTGGAGCAATTAACTTCTCATCTTTCTCCTATTTCAAATTGGGGCAGAGAAAACATGGTCGTTTTCAATGGTTCAAAAACTCATTTCCTCCATCTCTCAGCTCAACACAACTTTCCAGACAACTATGATATCTTGGAAGACATAACTCAAATTTTCGTCCGTCCCTTAATATTCTTGGTGTTTCTTTTTCTCGTGTTCTTTCTTACAAGGAACACATTACTTCTATTTATAAACATGCTTCCAAGAGGTTGGGTGTCTTGCGGTGCCTTTGCAATTCGAAAAATAAGTCATAGCAGAACGGTTTACAAGCTCTTCTGCATCGGATCACTGTAGCAACTAGGTACCTATTATAATCCATAGTGCACGTACAGTACCTGTTAATATAAAGACACTGTTAACTTAATGACACAATACATAAGTTAATATCTCATTCATCGCTGTGAATAACTGAAACGCATTTAAGCTAAAGTCTTTAATTATGCCTTTACAACAAAAAGCCAGATGGAAAAATGAGTGAATTTTTACTACATTACCCGACAATGGGTAGATATATATAATAACCAGCTAGGATATGTATATAAAATGAGTATTTATTATTACATATATAACATTTCCTTTCCCATTAAAATAAATAATTTAATACCTTCATAAGAATTATTTATAGGTAAGACCATCTGAAGGAACTCTTCTATTAATACGTGGTGGTAAAATCCTTTCCGCAGGAACTGGAGATCCAAAATGAATAACATCCGACGTATCCAGTTGCATTTCTTTTCCAAGAGAAGTTGTACTATGAGAGAATGTAATTAATAGGTGGTTGGAGAAGAGCTTGAAAACCGTTCTACTATGACTTCTTTTTAGGGAAGGCATCGTAGTTCGTTGGTAAAGACTTCTGTACATTTTCTAACGGCAACGCTGTTGTCAATGGTTCGAGTCCTGGAGTGCGTAATATTTTTCTCTGTCTTGTTTTGCCCATGTTATTGTTGCTGCTTGACTTTGGTTGGTTGCTCCTGTAACCCAGGAGCACTCAGCAGAATGTCATAGTAGCCGCAGTAGGGATTCCAAGCACTCTCCTCTGAATTATATGTATATATATATATATATATATATATATATATATATATATATATATATATATATATATATATATATATATATATATATATATATATATATATATATATATATATACATAATTATTCACTGTAAGTGAAGATTTTAATTTTATTTTCTTAGTAACTACTACCACTCATAGACATATCCATTTTAAAGGGAGGGGAAAGAGAAAAAGGCAGAGGAGAACCCACATAAGCTAAGGAGTAGCGCACACCTCCATATATCAACTCCAAGCACGAGTTTTTAATTGTGCAAGTTTAAATGCTGAAGTAAAAATTAATGAAGTAGGGAATTTTTCAGAATAGAAATAGATGGAAAGGAGGCATCACAACGAACAATTATGGATTTTCTAACTTCCACATAAAATTCGTATAAAAAAATACCCCACTTGTGAAATGAAGGCAACTCAACTACAGGTAGAAAGCAAGTGGTAAATTCCCCTGGACACCTACAATTCTGATACCTAAATTAACATAATACCTAATTAACAGATTATTAAGAAGAAGATACAGCGTCAGTGTTACTTCGCAGACGAAGAAAGATCCGAAAGTGTTTATAAAGCAAGAGGTAGTCTATTAGCCTTTTAGTCTTCACAAAAAAATGGGTACTCCACATAGACTCAGGTAAAATCTTTGAATGGTTGGAGTAGCTGTACAGATGAATAAAACTCTCGTAGCCTGAAAAAACTGCCCAACTTCCTTGAGGCCACCTTAACATACATTGTGATATGAGTTTTCATTACGTTCAATTTATTGTTTATTTTTATGCCCTGAACATTTGTTTGTTCACAAGTAAGACAAGAGTTAAATTTTTTAAAAGTTGAATTTCACAATGTTGAGACGACGTCGCCGGAAAATGTGGTCCAGGTCGGCAAGAGTTGAATTGAAAAGTTTAATACGAAAAGAATTTCAAGAAGCAAAAAAGGGAACAGATTTTAAATGAGCGGAAGAATGGTAAATAAGTCATCTACATAAGAATGTGTAATCTCACGTAAAACATAAGACATCTGAAACGAGAAAGGTGCCAGGATCGTCCAAGAAACTTAAGAAATTAATCATTTCAGCAAAAGTGTTGGCTGCAGCAGATCTATCAGAAATAATGAGATAGCAAAGTATAAATTTAAAGGACCCGTTGAAGATATATTTGTCAAAAGACCAGAAATTTTGATTAATAGGGGAACCAAGGAGGCCATCCAACTTTCTATTAGTGAAGCGCACTTAATAGTTGAATAATATGCCTTCAGTGATTCAGAGCTGAATGAATATAAGCAAGAGTGATAAGAGAAAGAGAGGTTTTCCATGTCCAGGCTTTTTGGTCATAATGATAAGAGAACAGGTGCCATTGAAATATGAAATCTAGGGAGAGAAAAACTTTGTCGAAGAAGGAATGAACCTGGTCATTCCATTTAATAATTACGACCCGAATTTTTAAGCAGGTTCTGAAGCATTCTTAAAATCCATGCAAGATTCATTCTAAAGATAACATAGAAGCAACACAATATCCTTCAAACTAGTCTGATTAAATTGTCAGTAAGTTTATATAAGGGTGGAGCTGTTGGAGAGAAAATATTATACTGTAATTAAGAACTACAAGATAATGATCAGAATTATCGACAGGAAAGGAAAATGACGTATTTATATAGAGAAAGAACAATAGTGATGCACAAGTCAACGAGTTTAAGAATTAGTTAGGACGATCATGGATAATATAGGTTCCTTAAGCAACTGTTCCAGATTATTAAGAAAAATGTAATAATTTGACTTCCTATCTTCTGTGTCAGTTTGAGGAGGAGCTTAACCACTCAGTGTGGTGTACGTTGAAATCTCCTGACAGATAACCTCAGCATTTGGATAAGAAGATCGAAAGATCATGAGAAGTGGTAAAATTCAATAATAATTGAAAAATCTGTTCCATTAGATTAGAAGAAGCAAAAAGCAAGATAATGATAGTAGTAGGATAGCAGATTTTAAACCATAAAATATCAAAATTATTGGAAAGTCAAAGTTTCAGGAATGTTAATGTTTATTTAGGCATTGATTCAATCCTTAAGTCGGGAGCTGTAAAATAAGTTGTATTAAGAAATATTAAAGTATTTGTAGAAGGGACCCGTACATTAGTCTGACTCTAACAGAAGTAAAATGTTAAAGTAAGGATTAGAGAGACGATGCTCAACAGATTCTGAATTAGCAAGATGGTCACCGACATTAGCAAAGTTAATAGAGATCTCCCATCTTCAAGTACTATATTCCATTTGCTTTATTCTTCACTTATAATATACACTCATACACATACTTTCTTTACAAGTTTTTCAAATGGTGAGTAGCAGTTTTATCTCAGTCAGAGGCAGAATTAGAAGAATTCTCTTGTTCACTTCTACCCACATCAACACTTCTGAGTTTTTTGCCTCTGGTATGAAATTCCACTATGGTCGTATTGACTTGATCTGGTTCCCGGGTTTCCCTCTTAATTTTCTGAAACATCCTCTATTCTCTTTATTCCAACTTCCACTTTGTTGAACACTACTTCTTTCAATGCAACGCAAGTGTTTGAGCACTACTACTGGAAATTCTACCATAGAATTTCTTATTGCCTTTATTCTCAGTTTTCTTCAAAACGTGGTTGTTGTCCCTGTTGCTCGTCGACGTTGTCTATTTTCGTGTTATTTATCTAAATTATCTAAAATATCATTTTTTCTCAATTCCCAAGCTGTAACAGTTTATCTCTTCTCTTTACTTATCTGTCGACCTTACTGACTATCCTACGATTTTCTACAACTTCTGTAAGCTCCAAAACACAACTCATTTATTCGTCTACTACATCCTCTCAAACCATCATTATTGAATTTGTTAATGTTCACCACCGAAGACAAACAAAAATTTCTTAAACGAAAAATAATCATGATTATATATATATATATATATATATATATATATATATATATATATATATATATATATATATATATATATATATATATATATATATATATATATATATAGGGTTGGCCGACGCACCGGGTGCGGTGCGGTGCGGTGCGTGGTGCGGTCATTTTGGTGCGGTGCGGTGCGGTGCGGTGCGTGGTGCGGCCTCTGGTGCGCACCGCACCGAAGTTGATGTATCCTGCGATAATCATCTGTTTGTCAGATTTTATATATATATATATATATATATATATATATATATATATATATATATATATATATATATATATATATATATATATATATATTCTTTCTCTAGCAATCTTAATGTCTCTAACTACAACTTTTTTTCACAATTTCCGTCTAAATGGTGGAGTCTGTGCCTATATTAACATTAACACTCCTGTGACACGTCTCGTAAATCTAGAATCTCCTAATTTCGACGTTTTATGGCTTAAAATCTGTCTTCCTACTACTACAATTATCTTGTGTTTCTGCTACTGCTCCCCTAATGGAACAGATTTTCCAGTTTTTTTTCAATATCTTACTACTACTCACGAGACTGTCACTTCTTCTCATCCAAATGCTGAAGGTCCTCTATTTAGGGGATTTCAACGTACACCACACTGAGTGGTTGGGTTCCTCTCATACTGATACAGGTGGGAGGGAGGCCAATTCATTCAGCATTCTTAACGATCTGGAGCAGTTGATTAGGGAACCCACACACATTCCAGATCGTCCTAACCAATTCTTGAATACACTTGATTTATGCTTCACCACTACTCCTTCTAGTTATAAATACACCATTTTCCCTCCTATTGGTAACTCTGACCATAATCTTATAGCTCTTAGTTATAATGCTTTCTCTCCAACAGCTCCACCATGCCCTAAACGTACTTTCTGGCACTTTAATCGGGCTAATTGGGGGGCAATGCGCCGCTTCTTTGCTAACTATCATTGGAGTGAATCTTGCTTTGTCTCGGGGGACGCTTCTGTCTCTGCTGAAAAGGTAGGGGCAGTAATCCTTGACGGGATGGGCAGATTCATTCCATCTTCAACTAAATCTTTTTCTCCTCAAAATCCATGGTTCGATGGCAATTGTTCTCTTGCCCTTCGGGAGAGAGACAATGCTTATCGTGAATGGAAAAACTCTCCTTCTCCTATCACTCTTGCTAATTTTCATTCAGCCCGGAATCGATTGCAGGGATGTTCTTCGACGGACTAAGCGTACTTTCATTAAAAGGAAGTGCGCTGACCTCCATGGCTCTCCTACTGATAAAAATTTCTGGCCTCTTGTCAAAAATATCTCTAACAACTTCTGTAAATCTGCCTTTCCTCCTCTTATTCGCTCTGATGGTTCTGTAGCTAATACTCCTTCTGAAAAGGCTAATCTCTTCGGCCTCCTTTTTTCATCTAATTCCACCCTGCTCGATTCTGGCATTCCTCCTCCTACTCCTTCTCCTCTCAGGTGTCCCATGCCTCTACCTATAATTACTCATGATCGGGTGCATGGGATCCTGAAATCTATGAACGTCAGGAAGGCCAGTGGCCCGGATGGCATTCCCCCTCGTGTTCTGAGGGAGTGTGCTTCCGAGTTGGCCCCTGTCCTCGTTCAGCTCTACTCTCTATGCCTTAATACTAATACTTTTCCTCTATGCTGGAAGCGTGCGTTGGTTCAGCCGATCCCGAAAAAAGGTAGCCGTTCTGACCCTTCTAACTATCGACCTATAGCTCTCACTTGTGTTCTATCTAAAATTTTTGAAACTCTCCTCAACTCTCATTTCCTGGATCATTTGGAGTCTCATTCTCTTCTCTCTGATCACCAGTATGGCTTTCGTCGCTCGAGGTCAACTGGTGACATACTTTCCTATCTTACTGATCTATGGTCTTCTGCCCTTAGGGACTTCGGGGAGTCTTGTGTGGTGGCGCTTGACATATCCAAGGCTTTCGACCGGGTATGGCATGCGTCACTGCTCTCTAAGCTCCCTTCCTTTGGGTTTCCTCCTTCTCTTTGCTTACTCTTTGTCTAGTTTTCTCTCAGATCGTTCCATTTCGGCAGTTGTAGATGGAGCGACCTCTTCCTCCTTTTCTGTCAACTGTGGTGTTCCTCAGGGTTCTGTTTTATCTCCAACCTTATTCTTACTTTTCATTAACGATCTTCTCCACTGCACTTCTAAACTCTGTTCACTCTTATGCTGATGATTCAACTCTACATTCTTCTACTCATTTCAAATCTGCTCCCTCTTTTGCTTCTAGACTTGCTTCTCGTCTTCAACTTTCCGATTCTATTCTTGCCGATCTGGATGGAATTTCCCGGTGGGGTCATAGCAACCTTGTGAAAATTCAACTCTTTAAAAACTCAACTTCTTCACATCTCCCTCTCAAAAACACCTCCCAACTTTCCTATCCTCTTCGATGGCTCTCCCGTCTCACCTGTAAATAACATTAACATTCTTGGTCTAAACATAAACAACAAACTGTCTTGGAAACCACATATCACAATGGTTGCTAAAGCTGGCCTCTAAGAAGCTGGGAGTTCTGTTCAGGTTGCGAGAGTTTTTTTCTTCTGAGCAGTTACTCCAAATATATAAGGGTCTTATTCGCCCTTGTATGGAGTACTGTTCTCACATTTGGGGGGGCTCCGGCTCCTCCTCTCTTCTGGATAGGGTTGAGTCAAAAGCTATGAGATTAATAAACTGTCCCCTACTTTCAAACTCTCTTGACCCTCTATCTCTGCGACGTGACGTTGGCGCGCTATCTCTTTTCTATAGGTACTACAATGGCAGGTGCTCGAGGGAATTGGCCTCTCGCATTCCTCCACCGTTGCGTCGTCCTCGTTGCACAAGGGGTGCCCTGCTTTCGCACCAATTTTGTGTGGACGTAGGGAAATCCCAGGCTAGCCCGTTGTGGTACCTCCTTCTTTCCAGCCACCTCTATTCTGTGGAATTCTCTACCATCTTCTATTTTTCCAACTGTATTTAATCTTCCACTCTTCAAGTCTTCCGTCTGCGCCCACCTGAGGGCTGTGCGTTAGGTGTGTGTGTTTGTGTGAGTTTTGTCCTTGTGTGTGTGCCCCCTCCTTGAAAAGGGCTCTGCCCGTGAGTGGTGGCGTTTTGTAAAAAAAAAAAAAATATATATATATATATATATATATATATATATATATATATATATATATATATATATATATATATATATATATATATATATATATATATATATGTTCATATTTTCAAGGTATCATAACAGAAGAGTTAAAGTTAATATCTTTATTCCACCTTCCTCATTTCCTCTCGAAATTTCCTCGATAGAAAAATGAAATAGATTGTAAAAAGACGTGTCTCACTATCCTGTTTCATTGAAGGAGGTATGCGAAAGTAGAGTTCAATAGAGCAGTGCTGCTGTAATGAGCGATAGAATGGAAAGTAACAGAACTTTGACGTGCGCAAAGAGATTGAAGAGAATAAGTGTGAAAGAACTGAAAAGACTTAGATTCTATCTTTTCAAGAGCAACATGAGTGGGACTATCCCAGATGTGTGAAATGTACTCTATACAGTGAAAACAAGACACCTGTGAAAAGTAAACAAATTTCAAAGGAGCTCCAGAATATTAAACATCATAGAAGATTGTTTTCATAGAGAAGTATTGTAATCCTTTAAAGAAAGATTACGAGAAAAAGAAATAGCGAGAATATTTAAGGACAGACGAAAGTTTGAGTGGCGATGTCAGAATTGCATTGAATGGTTTATTGAGTAGAAAGATGGAGGATCAGAGTGTTGGTGATGGAAAATTCCCATGTTTTCTCTCCCCTCTGAGAGAAAGACCAGAAGATGACTACTACAGGGTCACTCTCCTAGCATTAATTAATTGTTGTTGAGTATATATATATATATATATATATATATATATATATTATATATATATATATATATATATATATATATATATATATATATATATATATATATATATATATATATATATATATATTTAACTGAAACTCAAGTGCCTGAGTGTTCTGAGAGCAAACCCTACTCTGTTTCCTCCTACTGTCTCTATCCTCAATTTTCAGCCATAGGCGGATATTGCGCATACGTGCACAATGATGTTGTCCTTTCTTGTGTCTCTAATTTGGAATCTTTTGAATTCTTTACTTTAAGGCTTAAACTTTTTTGGAACTCCAAAACTAAATTCATTTGTTCTGTCTACTTGTCTCCTAACTCTACAGACTATCCAAAATTCTTCGACTATCTTAACTCTAAAATAGAACACATTCTTTCCTTCTTCTCCTTTCTCCGAAATCATCATTTTAGGTGATTTCAATGTTCACCACCGCCAATGACTTTCATCTAGTTCTTTTGATCCAGCTGGTGAACTCGCCTACCAATTTTCTATCCAAAACAACCTTGAGCAGTTGGTGCATATCCCTACCCGATGGTGATGAACCCAACATACTAGATCTTTTCCTAACTTCTTATCCTTCCCCTTATACTGTAAAACTCTTTCCTCCTCTAGGTTCATCATCCGATCACCTTCTTATCTCTGTATCTTGTTCTGTCACTTCAAGTCTTCCACAAGAACTGCCCCGCCTTCGTCGAGGAGACGTTTATGGCATTTCGGTGCCACTAACTGGCCTGACTTGCGGTCTTACTTTTCTGATTTTCCAAGGAATGATTACTGTTTCCGTGGGAGGGGTTCCTCGGAGTGTGAAGAGCGCATAACGGAGGTGATTCTCTCTGGCATGGAGGCGTACATTCCATATTCTTTCCTTTCTACTAAACCTAACAAACCTTGATTTAACTCTATTCTCGTGCTATTCGCCTCAGGGATGCTGCCTTTAGGGAATACCGTCGTCTTCAAACTCCAGAACCTCACTCAACTTATATTTCATCCCGAAATTGAGCAAAATCTATTCTTCGAGATACTAAAAACTCTTTTCTCCGTAGAAAATTCAATAATCTTTCTGGCTCCTCTTTCTCTCGCCCTTTTTGGCATTTTGCCAAAAATGTCAACTCTAACTTTGCTTCTTCCTCTTTCCCTCCTCTAGTATCTTCTGACGGTTCAATTGCCGTTTTGCCCTCCTCTAAAGCTGAACTCTTTGTTCAAACTTTTGCCTTTCATTCAACCTTAGACAATTCTGGAGCTGTTCCTACTCCTTCAACCCCCTCTAACTCTTTTATGCCTAAAATTGTAATTTCTTCTAAAGATGTCATTTCTGCTCTCTCTGAACTTTACACTAAGAAGGCATACGATCCTGATGGTATCCCTCCTGTGGTTCTCAAAACTTGTGCTTCCGAGTTTGCACCATGCCTTGGTAAACTATTTCGCCTATGTCTTTCTACTTCAACCTTCCCTTCTTTCTTGAAACGTGCGCTCATTCAGCCTGTGCCAAAGGAGGGGGACCCCTCTCAAAGCTCTAACTACCGTCCAATTTCTTTAACTTCCGCTCCTTCTAAAGTTTTCAAATCTATCTTTAACAGAAAGATTTGGAAAAATCTCAATTCTTCTAATCTTATCTCAGATCGCCAGTATGGCTTTCGTAAGAAACGCTCTACGGGTGATCTTCTTTCCTTTCTCTCGGACTCTTGGTCCTCCACTCTTCGGCATTTCGGTGAAACTTTTGCTGTCGCGCTGGACATATCGAAAGCTTTCGATAGAGTCTGGCACAAAGCTTTGATTTCCAAACTTCCCTCTTTCGGAATCTACCCTTCTCTCTGTGGCCTTCTCTATGATTTCCTTTCTGGTTATAGACGGCTACCGTTCATCCTATAAATCTATTAATAGTGGTGTTCCTCAACTATCTGTTCTATCCCCAACACTTTTTCTACTTTTCATTTAATGACTTTCTCTCTGTTACTTCATCTCCTATCCACTCCTATGCTGATGATTCCACCCTTCATTACTCTTTTCAATTTGAAAGGCGCCCCTCTCAACAACAGTTACTAGACGCAAGGAGGGTTGCCTTGGAGCAGCTGACCTCTGATCTATCTCGTATTTCAAATTGGGGCAGAGAAAACATG
This sequence comes from Armadillidium nasatum, assembly GCA_009176605.1. Classification (NCBI taxonomy): domain Eukaryota; kingdom Metazoa; phylum Arthropoda; class Malacostraca; order Isopoda; family Armadillidiidae; genus Armadillidium; species Armadillidium nasatum. The sequence continues at coordinate 32,693 of SEYY01004754.1, forward strand.
GTTGTTTCAATGCCTCAAAAACTCAATTCCTCCATCTCTCCACTCGACACAATCTTCCACACAACTATGATATCTTCTTCGAAAACACTCAACTCAGATCCTTCATCTGTTCTTAATATTCTCGGTGTTTCCTTTTCTCGTGATCTTTCTTGGAAAGATCACATTACCTCTCTTTCTAAACAAGCTTCTAAGAGGTTGGGTGTTCTGAGGCGCCTTTAGTATTTCTTCACTCCACCCCATTTGCTTGCTGTGTAAAGGGGTGCTGTTCGCCCTTGTATGAGGTATGCTTCGCACATCTATGTATTTGGTTCCATACATACAGCTCTCCTAGAGAAGGTAGAGTCTAGGGCATTTCGTCTCATCAACTCTCCTGCTCTTACTAACTCTCTTCAATCTCTTTCTGCGCTTCGAATTGTTGCGTCACTCTCTATAATATCGCTATTACAATGTTACTGCTCTTCTGAATTCTCTCGTCACATACCTCCTCCACCGAGAAAGGCTCGTGCGACTCGACTTTCTACACAGTCTCGTCCTTTCTCTGTCCAACTCTCTGACCCCAGACATAACCGCTATGCTCTGTCCTACATGTACTCTACTGGTAAAGTCTTGAACACACTCCTTTCTTCTATTTTTTCAACTTCCTACGACTTACACACGTTCAAACGTCGTGTATCAGGTCACGTCGACCTTTAATTTGACCAGGCTTCCGTCTTTCCCCCTAACTCTGGTGGAATTTTAGTAGGCCTCTGGCCTTTGCCCACCAGAGGAAATAATATATATATATATATATATATATATATATATATATATATATATATATATATATATATATATATATATATATATATATATATATATATATATATGCTTTAATTGTATATGTCGGTGCGGTGCGGTGCGTGGTGCGCTGATTTCGGTGCGGTGCGGTGCGCTTAGTTTAGCTTTTGGTGGTGCGGTGCGGTGCGGTGCGCACTGCATGTTGGTGCGGTGCACGAAGACCTGGTGCGGTGTGGTGCGGTGCGGTGCGGAAAATTCCGGAGCTCGGCCAACCCTAATAATATATATATATATATATATATATATATATATATATATATATATATATATATATATATATATATATATATATATATATATATATATATATATATATATATATATATATATATATATATATATATATATATATATATATATATATATATGCAATATGAAATAGAATATGTTAATTAACCTATTTTAATGTAAAATGAGTTAGGATAAATAACACTTAAAGGAATTGTAGAAGATAATTTTTATTTGAAAATTGCACAAAAAACATAAAGAGTAATTTAAAAATGTGTCATGCAAATGGGCCAACAATTAAATCATTAATGATTGTTAAAAGATATTTTACAATGGAACTTTCAAATTAAAAAAAAACAAGCAAAGATATTTTTTTTTCCAAATATGAAAAATCTTTTAAAAATAGGAAAAGTGATAAAAATTTTATTACAAAATAATTGCTTCGTTATTAATTGTCGTTCTTCCCTCTCTCCCCTCTCTCTCTCTCTCTCTCTCTCTCTCTCTCTCTCTCTCTCTCTCTCTCTCTCTCTCTCTCTCTCTCTCTCTCTCTCTCTCTCTCTCTCTCTCTCTCTCTTGTATTGAGAGTGAGAGACGGTATCATTCAACATAAAAAGAATGAAAATATTGTCATTTTGAAATAGGTAAAGGTAATAAGTTGGTTTTACACGATTGTAAAGCATATATTGATAAAGCCTATAATTTATTAAATGTGTCTCTTATATCTAAAAAGTTAACTCTTTTGGTAGGTACAGTCGTCAACAGAAGTTCGTTCCTATTGGGCTGGAAATAAATATTTATATAAAATGGAGATCATTTATAAAAGCTCTATTTTGAATAAAAAGAAAATAAAAACACTCAGCGGGGCTTAATTGAACTGTGATTGGCTGAACCTGAAATGATCTCCATTTTATATAAATATTTATTTCCAGCTTAATAGGAACGAACTTCTGTTGACGACTGTACATTCTCAGAGTCCTATATTAGAATTCAAGTGATTTTGTTAATAAAGTTCAACATTTGAATCTGTTAGGCAAAAGGATGGTTAGCTTTGACATTCAAAGTCCAATCAGTTGATTGGACTTTGGAAAGATTGCTACTAATAGAGATTTGCAAGTCTGGGTTACTATTAATGTCTACTTAAAATTGATGCGACTTGTATTATTTTTATAGAGATGTTTGAGTCAAATTAACTTTCATGTATTTTCAAGGAAGAGTATGCTTGTTATAGATACATGGATGACGT
>SEYY01004754.1:37500-42500 GCA_009176605.1 Armadillidium nasatum
CACTGCTATGCAACGATCCGCGGTAGCTTGGATGGCAAGTATTTGCGACGGAGGGTACTGTATATAAAGCAACTGCAGATTGTAGCTGATATCTACGGTGTAGAAATACCGTACAATTACACAGGCTGGTGATGAATACAGATAACAAATTGAAAATACACCAAAACAAAACGGTTGAAGTCTCCTTTTTAAAAAACCTAACAAAGCAAGAAAATAACAACATGGCAACTATGGCTATTTAGAACCTAATTCTCACCTGTGCTAGTAAACAAAATATTGCTTGAGGTGCAATATTAGTGATGGTTGTATGCTACACTGTAATGTTTGATAAACACAAGTTGTTGTTGCAAAAGACGAAGTTGATTACAGTAGCGATAAAATATGAATAATACACGATGATCACACAAAAAAGAAGTCAGTATAAAAAAAAGGCGCTAGTCTAAATGCCACGTCCGCAAAGTATAAATAAGAAGAGGAAAAACCACAGTATCCCTTCAATACGAGGACGAGCGAAAACAGGGGAGCTGGAGGTCTCAATGTGGTGCTGCACATTGTGCTTGACCGGGGCTTCTGAAGAGCAAGGCTTAAGGAGTGAGGGAAAATCCTGAGAAAGCATGGTAGAGAACTCAGAAGAGGTAGAAGGTGAAGAAGGTAACACCGAAGAAATGCTGAAGTGTGGAGTCGAAAATAAACATCCCTGAGCAGAGAGGGAAGTGCAGTTGTCGATCAAGCGCCTGTGGCGCAGATCCACAACTAACCCGAAGTGGGACAGGAAATCTGCCCCTAGAATGGGTTGGGAGACCTCAGCAATTGTGAAGATCCAACGGAAACACCGTCGAAGACCTAAATCCAAGGTTAAACTTTTTTCGCCATGCGTCGCAATGGCAGAGCCATTGGCAGCAAACAAAGAAGGACCAAGGAAAGAGGTGGAAGAAGAAGTAGAAGTGTAAGCCTTCGGCAGGAGGGAAAGTTCCGCTCCTGTGTCGACAAGATAATTGAGACCTGATTAAGGGTCAAAATCCGAAGAAGGCGTTGCTGTGAAGGGTTGGAAGCAGGGCCAGTGTCAGCTACAGCTATCACTGACTGGCCGGAAGGTTTCCCTGGTAAGTGCAAGGCTTATTGCACTTAAGAGCGCGATCCCCAAATGTGCTATGATAAAAGCACAAAGGAGAGTCCCTTCTGCGAGAAGGAGATGGGGCACGACCGTGAGGAGCACCTAGACGAGCAGAAGGGGTAGAAGAGCGAGAGCGGTTAGAAGAAGCGATGGAAATAATGAGAGCGTTGAGAGAGGTTTGGAATGCATCCATCTTGGACTCCAAACAAGCCACGCGAGTGTGTAAGGTCCTGTGCCAGACCTGAAGAAGGAAGTGTAGAAGTAGAAGCGACAGTAGAAGGTGTGAAAGTAGGAGAAAGAGGTAAAGAGACAGCAGGAGGTGCAGAAGAAGTCGCAGAGGAAATAGGAACCTGGGAAGGATGGAAAGTGCGGAGGATCCTATCCGCGATAGCAGCAACCTCCTGAAGGGGTGTAGAAGGAGAAGTAACCGCCAGTATCCCCTGGGCATCTGCCGGCAACTTCTTCAGGAAGAGCTCTCGGATGAGAAGGGCCTCAGTGTCGGACGGCGCTGACCCTAATTGGCTCAAAAATGAGCCATGAGCTGACTTGGAGTGCGGGCTCCAAGCGGTTCATGACTCAAAAGTTGTCCAATTTTCTCTTCCCGAGAAGGTGCCACCCTATTCAACAGCTCTGTCTTGATGGCTGTGAACGGATCAGGAGACAATCGGACTGTAGGGAGAACATCCTTGACTTGACGTAGAACCTCTGGGGGCAGAAGAGGTACAAGGGCTCGAAACTTAGTATCAGAAGTGTATGATACTGGGAAAATGGTCTCCAGCTGGAGAAGCCAAAGCTCTACATCCCCAGGGATGTAGTGAGGAAGGAAAATTGCAGGTTGGGATGCAGCAGGGGCGGGGTTATCATTAATCGACATTTTAACGTACAATAATTATAGATATATATATATATATATATATATATATATATATTATATATATATATATATATATATATATATATATATATATATATATATATATATATATATATATATATATATATATATATATATATTATATATATATATATATATATAATAATATATAATTATAATATATATATAAAAAATAAAACTATAATAAAAATTGAGTTAAAAAATAGTTATAATAATAATAAATAATAATATGAATATGGAAATAAAAATATAAATTAAAAATTAATAAATAAGTAAATTTTAAAAAAAAAAAAATTTGTTGATCCACTAGAAGGGTTCCAACTTGCGTGTTCCGGGTTCCACTGTGTGCCAAATCTTCACTCCTTGGGTCATCAATCTATGGTTGCCAAATGAGGGCCACTTGTTGAGGATGGTTGGAAATGAGTACGAAGGCTGGGTATTCGTTTATTTGACAAAAATAAAATTGGATCTGTTCCACACAGAAGGAACAATAAGAACCCTCTAGTGGGGTTGCCAAATTGGCTGGTGCCAGCAAAAGAAAAAGTGCATAAGGCTGAGGATGTCACTGCTATGCAACGATCCGCGGTAGCTTGGATGGCAAGTATTTGCGACGGAGGGTACTGTATATAAAGCAACTGCAGATTGTAGCTGATATCTACGGTGTAGAAATACCATACAATTACACAGGCTGGTGATGAATACAGATAACAAATTGAAAATACACCAAAACAAAACGGTTGAAGTCTCCTTTTTAAAAAACCTAACAAAGCAAGAAAATAACAACATGGCAACTATGGCTATTTAGAACCTAATTCTCACCTGTGCTAGTAAACAAAATATTGCTTGAGGTGCAATATTAGTGATGGTTGTTTGCTACACTGTAATGTTTGATAAACACAAGTTGTTGTTGCAAAAGACGAAGTTGATTACAGTAGCGATAAAATATGAATAATACACGATGATCACACAAAAAAGAAGTCAGTATAAAAAAAGGCGGTATTCTAAATGCCACGTCCGCAAGGTATAAATAAGAAGAGGAAAAACCACAGTATAAAAATATGGTAGAGTGCGGGAAGCTTGCGGCTACAATAGAGAATCACACATGTATACATGGCTCAGATGAAACCAGAATTCACTAGGTTTTGATCAAAGATCAGTGATAGACTAATTTATTTCGTCAGATAAAAGGATGGTGAACAATGTAAAGGTGATTCCTGAAGTGTCTTTCGATGCAGATCACCGAATGATAGTGCAAAGGTGAAAGTGAGAAATTTCAGAAAACAACACATGTATAAGAGTAAAATCATAAAGACAAAGAGTATGAAAGAACACGAAAAAAGAACTGAATACGAAGGAAGAATAAACGTAAAATTAAATGGATCGGAGGAGAATGGTGATGTGGAATGGTCAAATGTGGAGAGGTGCTTAAATGAGTTGGCTGTGGCAGTACTGAGAGAAGAGTGAATGGAGGGTGGAAGGAGAAGTTATACGCCATGTTGGACAGAGGAAGTAAAAGAAGCGATAAAGCGAAAAAAAAAATATGAGAATTTGGCTGAGGAGAAGAGTATGTAATCACAATTAAGAAACGAAGCAAAAAGAGTAAAAAGGAGAGCGGAGAAAGATAGCTGGAGAGAGCTGGGGGAGAGGTTAGACGAGGATCAAAGAGGAAATAAATTGTTGTTATATGGATTAGCAAGATCATATAGAAAGGATAAAAGGAAGTTAAACAACATAAAAGATGTGAATGGATAAGTGAAGGTGACGGCAGAGGAGATAAATGAAAGATGGACAGGATATTTTGAGTCGTTATTAAATGTGGAAGGTGAGAACAGAGAATTGGAGGCGGAGGAGGGTTGAGGAGGACAGGGTGGAGAGGAGGATAATGAGTTCACGGAACAGGAGTTTGAGTAGACTCAAGGATGAAAAACGGTAAAGCGCCAGGTGAAGATGGAGTGGGAATAGAATTGGTGAAAGAAGAGGGAACTCAAATAAAGAAATATAAACTAAAAGTGATCAACAAATGCTAGAGGAGTGGGAGAGTCCCGGAGAAGTAGGGAAGAACAATAATTCTGCCAATATTCAAAAGAAAGGTTGACTCTGGTGCCTGTGAGAACTACAGGGGAATATCTCTCATAAATCATATAGTGAAGGTATACGAAAGAATGATAGAGAGAAGACTGAGAGGGATGATCGAAGAGCAGTTGGGAGAGAAACAACATGGATATAGGAAAAATAGAGGAACAACGGATCTTGACTTTAGCTTGAGACAAATCTTGAAGAAGACATAGGAATATAATATAGGAGTTAGTGTGCCCTTTATAGAATTACTAAAAGCCTTTGATTCGGTGCCGAGAAGAGAGCTGTGGAAGTGCCTGGAAGAGGAAAATGGAGTGTGAGAAGAATGATAAATGCAATTAAAAAGCTTGTTTAAGGTGTGCATATGTAAAGTGAGAACAGGACATGAAAATGAGAAGTGGATTCAGGTGAGGGCTGGGGTAAAGCAGTGGAATGTGCTTTCACCCCTATTGTTTATAGCTTACTTGGATAAGGTCATAAATAACTTTAAAGCTAGATGGGATAAGGATAACGAGTGGGGTATTTTGGCGCAAGTCGAAGATTTTGCTTTTTGGGGCATAGTGGAGAACGAGGGAAGGGCTAGAAAGGTGGAATTTATGTTTGGAGAGCGCTGGTTTGAAATTGGAAAAGGAAAAGACTGCATTTGTGAGAGTAACTAGAGAGAGAATAGAGAAAATTTAGATATCCAAGTTAAATTTTCAACTTAAAACACTTTCAAACTGTTTATCGGTCGATGTAGGCCATTCATTAATATGAACCTTTGACCTTTCCCTCAATAAAAAAATAATATATATATATATATATATATATATATATATATATATATATATATATATATATATATATATATATATATATATATATATATATATATATATATATATATATATATATATATATATATATATATATATA
>SEYY01004754.1:47500-50000 GCA_009176605.1 Armadillidium nasatum
ATATATATATATATATATATATATATATACAGGGTTTTACAGGACCTCTCCGACAAACTTGTTGGAACGATAAGTCATACGGAGATGAAAATTTTTTGTTAAGGTACAGTCGTCAACAGGAGTTCGTTCTTATTAAGCTGGAAATAAATATTTATATAAAATGGGGATCATGTCAGGTTCAGCCAATCACAGTTCAATTAACCCCGCTCAATGTTTTTATTTTCTTTTTATTCAAAATAGAGCTTTTATGAAATGATTTCCATTTTATATAAATATTTATTTCCAGCCTAATAGGAACGAACTCCTGTTTGACGACTGTACATTTACCCTTCAACCAGTCATTCGGAGTTCTGTGCATTGGATGAGGTCCGCGCCACGCCACATAACATAGACCAGGTTTGTTGTTATTCTGCTTCGTGTGCATACAGACACGCTTACCGTCAGCGTGATGTTTTGCCTGTAACAGTAAACATGGACTACGAATTGCATGAACTGACCGACATGATAATGTGAGGCTAGGGAAAATGAACGAAAGGCTCGTCGCATCTATAAGCAACACTATTCTAACAGGAGACATCCACACCACATTACCTTTTCTGCAATACATTGCAGCCTGCCTGAAAGAGGTGACTTTCTTCTTCAGTATGTCGGCTGTGGAAGGCGTGTTGTGAGGACAACTGTGCTTCAGGATGACGTGGTCGAGTGATTCAGCGAGGCCCCGTCATCCAGCACTCATGCCGTGGCTCATGCTATTGGCGTGAGTCATCTGTTCATATGTAGGATTCTGCGGGAATACAACCTACATGTGTACCACCTCCATAGGACTCAGTCCCTGGGACCAAGCGATTATAAATCTTTCATGCACTTTGTACTGTGGTTCCATCATCGCTGTGAAAATGATGCGCTTTCTCCACGCATGTGTTATTCACAGATGAAGTCTACTTTACTAGTGACGGTTATTTTAACAGCATTGCACGCAAATGCAAAAAAGATCGTTAGGCTCAAATATGATACCCTCCAAAAGTGCACCATATACTACTGTTGACAGACATTTACTAGAACCCGTATTCCTGACAGCAAAGGTTAACGGAAGCTGGGTACCTACAGTTAATGCAGACCGTACTTCCGAAACCTGTTGGACAACGTACCACTTACGGTTCGCCGACAACTCTGGTTCCAGAATGATTGAGTCCCAACACAGTTTTATATTGGTACACGGGCGCAGCTAACCGTCAACTTTGGGGAACATTGGACTGGACATGCAGGACCTGTTGCGTGTCCATCGCGTTCACCTGACCTAACCCCTCTTGGTTTTTATCATTGGGGCATTTCTAAGGTATTGTGTATGAAACTCCAGTTACCTCTAGAGCTCAGCTAATTGCCCGTATCAGTGATGCATTTCAATACATCACCCAGAATCCTGCAATGCTCGACAGATGAAATGAGGCGAAGGGCAGACTGTTTGAACACACATTGTAATGATGTAAAAATGCCTTCCAATAAAATTTATTGTATACATCAGTTTCTATTCCATTTCACAACAATACGTGCGAGCACAGAGACCAATGCGCATAACTCCGAGACAACGGGTTGGGGGTATATGTACCTTAACAAAAAATAATAAAAAAAAACTCATCTCTGTTTGACATATCGGTCCTACAAGTTTGTCGGTGAGGTCCTGTAGCACCCTATATATATATATATATATATATATATATATATATATATATATATATATATATATATATATATATATATATATATATATATATATATATATATATATATATATATATATATATATATATATATATATATATATATATATATATATATATATATATATATATATATATATATATATATATATATATATATATATTATATATATATATAACTCAATGTGTGAAAAAACTAATGCCAATAATGTGTATTTATGCAGATATGTTTGAAATGTGTTGATATAAACTTGATTGAAAAACATGTTTAAAAAAAGCACGTAGATAAGAAAAGGAAAAAAATTATGCATATTTGAATATGTCTACTTATTATAATAAGATAATCGAATGCCAACACAAATTATTGAGAGAAAGTAAATTTCCTCCTTTTGGATCCAATAATAAATTTAAACATAAAAGAATTAAAAAAATTTTAAAATATCTTTAATGATTATTGAAGATATTGAAGGACGTTTATTTAAGTAAATATTCGCACACTTTTAAGATTAAGGGAATATATATATATATATATATATATATATATATATATATATATATATTATATATATATATATATATATATATATATATATATATATATATATATATATATATATATATATATATATATATATATATATATATATATATATATATATATATATATATATATATATATATATATATATATATATATATATATATATATACTTAATATCCACTATTATCCGTGGAATTAATATGTAAAATGCATTTAACTGCTCGGGGAATCATAAGATGGA